>CM053026.1:740119198-740229366 GCA_028564925.1 Lithobates sylvaticus | reverse complement strand
GGTAGATGAATGCAGAAGAAACAATCACTCATGTGTACTGATAAGAATAGCATACATAGAGAAAAGAGGAGCTGGGAGCCTTGAAATTCTAAGACCTAAAATGTAAAAGACATCTCTATTTGTGCAGCACAATTTGAGAAAACCCCACTGTATGTTTGTGTCAGGACCTGGATGACCAGCTGGTGGTGCTGTGGTTCCCAGAGCTAAAGGTCGCAGTTCAGGTGTTCGCCAGCGGGTGTCCCCCAGCAGCCAGAAGATTGCAATTACTAGGTTCCACCTGATGCTGGCTGCTGGGAGACACTCACTGGTGATCACCTGAATTGCGCCCTTCAGCTCAGAACCACAGTGCCACCAGCAGGCGATCCAAGTCCTAACAGACTGGGTATGTGTTCCCATTCAGGCAGGATACAAAATTCTTACGTTTTAGATGTTTCTAAGGAGGTGGTATCTAAGGATTCTAAGAATTTCTGGATAGTCTTCCAGTAAGTTGACCAGATTTTCAAAATTAAATTCAGGGACACGCTACTGATCACGCCCACTTTCATTGGAGGTGAAACAGGGAGTAGGGATAATAGTGGCATGCAAAGTGCGCTACACCAGATTTTGGGTGTGGTCAAATTCTGCTAACAGGGGTAGGAGCTTAAAGTAGAAATGTGCATGACTAAAAAAAAAAGTTTTGTTTCGTTTAGATTTGTTAACATAGTTATTTAGTTTAGTTAAGTTAGGTTGATTTGTTCAAATTGTATTCGGAATTAGTTTTATCTATTTTATTGAATTTTCTTCGAATTTATCGATAAATTTCGAATCGGTCGAATCAAAAATGTCAGAATTTTTTCAATTTGAATGCGGCAGCAAAAATGTTTACACTTTAAAAGTGCATTTTGATTACAATGACTCTTTAAATCACGTTGGCTTACCTAAGAGTCCATTAACACAGGGGCAACTTTGGATCTGACTTCAAGTCGCTCCAAGTCGCCCCTAGTCGCCTCAAGTCACGCTACATGAAAACATCAATGTAAGTGAATGGATCTGTCTTAATGCACACTACTGCAGTCACTCCGACTTCAGGAAAGGTTCCTGTACTACTTCAATCCGACTTCTAGGTGACTTGTACCCATAGAATTCAATGGAAGTCGCCTCCAAGTCGGATCTCCATCTATATTGAAGCGACTTTAGCGACAATGTCGCCTCTCTAATAATAAAAACCGGCATGGGTTCCCCTCCAAGGGCAAACCAGGCCCTTAGGTCTGGTATGGATTTTTGGGGGGACCCCACGCAGTTTTTTCGGCGTAGGGGGTTCCCCTTAAAATCCATACTAGACCTAGGGGCCTGGTATGCTCTTGGAGGGGATCCCATGCTGTTTTTTTATTTAAAATTTGGCGTGGAGTTCCCCCTCGAGGGCTGATTATTCTGTGATTGGCCACGGCCAAAGTCGCCAGGCCTGGGGGTGACTTAAATAGGGATGGGCCCGGTGCTCGATGCGAACCCATGTTCGCATCGAGCACCGGGTGTTCGCTCGCTCGGCGAGCCCAGAACTATTTTGGCCGCTCGCATCACATTCGTGTGATGCGAGCGGCCCCGCAATGCATTGCTGCCGGCGCGGCCAGCGCAGTGCATTGCTGGCTGATGATTGGCCAAGCATGCACTGTGACCCCGCATGCTTGGCCAATCACAGCGCCGGAAACTCGGAGAGCCATAATTGGCTACAGGCAGGACGCCTGTAGCCAATTACAGCTCAGGGGCTTTAGTACACGCCCCCTCATTTAAAAGACCGCCACGCCGTAGGCGCCGGTCACATGAGTTCCGGCTTTAGGAGAGAGCAGGCTGATTCTGTGTCACTCTTTGCTAGATTCATTTAGAAAGATTTGCTCTACTTTGCTAAACCATTGCTACCTGTCATTGATCGTCCATTGCTGCTGCTGGTTAGTGTGTTTTTAGCTGCTGCTGGGGGTTAGTCTGGTGCGTGTCTTACTGTTAGAACAGTATTTCAGTAGTACCAACCGCAGTGCTGTTAGTACAGCACTGCACCACAAAAGCATCCATAGGACTTGTAGTGTGTTAGTGGCAGGCACTGGCAGCAAACAGAGCTCCTATATTTTCTTTGCAGAAGCACCCATAGGACTTGTAGTGTGTTAGTCCCATCACACAGAGCTATATTTTCTTCCCAGAAGCACCTATAGGACTTGTAGTGTGTTAGTGGCAGGCACTGGCAGCAAACAGAGCTCCTATATTTTCTTTGCAGAAGCACCTATAGCACTTGTAGTGTGTTAGTCCCATCACACAGAGCTCCTATATTTTGTTCCCAGAAGCACCGATAGGACTTGTAGTGTGTTAGTCCCATCACACAGAGCTCCTATATTTTGTTCCCAGAAGCACCTATAGGACTTGGAGTGTGTTAGTCCCATCACACAGAGCTATATTTTCTTCCCAGAAGCACCTATAGGACTTGTAGTGTGTTAGTCCCATCACACAGAGCTCCTATATTTTGTTCCCAGAAGCACCTATAGGACTTGGAGTGTGTTAGTCCCATCACACAGAGCTCCTATATTTTGTTCCCAGAAGCACCTATAGGACTTGGAGTGTGTTAGTCCCATCACACAGAGCTATATTTTCTTCCCAGAAGCACCTATAGGACTTGTAGTGTGTTAGTCCCATCACACAGAGCTCCTATATTTTGTTCCCAGAAGCACCTATAGGACTTGTAGTGTGTTAGTCCCATCACACAGAGCTCCTATATTTTGTTCCCAGAAGCACCTATAGGACTTGGAGTGTGTTAGTCCCATCACACAGAGCTCCTATATTTTGTTCCCAGAAGCACCTATAGGACTTGGAGTGTGTTAGTCCCATCACACAGAGCTCCTATATTTTTGTTCCCAGAAGCACCTATAGGACTTGGAGTGTGTTAGTCCCATCACACAGAGCTATATTTTCTTCCCAGAAGCACCTATAGGACTTGTAGTGTGTTAGTCCCATCACACAGAGCTCCTATATTTTTGTTCCCAGAAGCACCTATAGGACTTGTAGTGTGTTAGTCCCATCACACAGAGCTCCTATATTTTGTTCCCAGAAGCACCTATAGGACTTGGAGTGTGTTAGTCCCATCACACAGAGCTCCTATATTTTGTTCCCAGAAGCACATATAGGACTTGTAGTGTGTTAGTCCCATCACACAGAGCTCCTATATTTTCTTTCCCAGAAGCACCTATAGGACTTGTAGTGTGTTAGTCCCATCACACAGAGCTCCTATATTTTTTTCCCAGAAGCACCTATAGGACTTGGAGTGTGTTAGTCCCATCACACAGAGCTATATTTTCTTTCCAGAAGCACCTATAGGACTTGTAGTGTGTTAGTCCCATCACACAGAGCTCCTATATTTTGTTCCCAGAAGCACCTATAGGACTTGGAGTGTGTTAGTCCCATCACACAGAGCTCCTATATTTTGTTCCCAGAAGCACCTATAGGACTTGGAGTGTGTTAGTCCCATCACACAGAGCTATATTTTCTTTCCAGAAGCACCTATAGGACTTGTAGTGTGTTAGTCCCATCACACAGAGCTCCTATATTTTGTTTCCCAGAAGCACCTATAGGACTTGTAGTGTGTTAGTCCCATCACACAGAGCTCCTATATTTTGTTCCCAGAAGCACCTATAGGACTTGGAGTGTGTTAGTCCCATCACACAGAGCTATATTTTCTTTCCAGAAGCACCTATAGGACTTGTAGTGTGTTAGTCCCATCACACAGAGCTCCTATATTTTGTTCCCAGAAGCACCTATAGGACTTGTAGTGTGTTAGTCCCATCACACAGAGCTCCTATATTTTGTTCCCAGAAGCACCTATAGGACTTGGAGTGTGTTAGTCCCATCACACAGAGCTCCTATATTTTGTTCCCAGAAGCACCTATAGGACTTGGAGTGTGTTAGTCCCATCACACAGAGCTCCTATATTTTGTTCCCAGAAGCACCTATAGGACTTGGAGTGTGTTAGTCCCATCACACAGAGCTATATTTTCTTCCCAGAAGCACCTATAGGACTTGTAGTGTGTTAGTCCCATCACACAGAGCTCCTATATTTTGTTCCCAGAAGCACCTATAGGACTTGTAGTGTGTTAGTCCCATCACACAGAGCTCCTATATTTTGTTCCCAGAAGCACCTATAGGACTTGGAGTGTGTTAGTCCCATCACACAGAGCTCCTATATTTTGTTCCCAGAAGCACGTATAGGACTTGTAGTGTGTTAGTCCCATCACACAGAGCTCCTATATTTTGTTCCCAGAAGCACCTATAGGACTTGGAGTGTGTTAGTCCCATCACACAGAGCTCCTATATTTTGTTCCCAGAAGCACCTATAGGACTTGGAGTGTGTTAGTCCCATCACACAGAGCTATATTTTTTTCCCAGAAGCACCTATAGGACTTGTAGTGTGTTAGTCCCATCACACAGAGCTCCTATATTTTGTTCCCAGAAGCACCTATAGGACTTGGAGTGTGTTAGTCCCATCACACAGAGCTCCTATATTTTGTTCCCAGAAGCACCTATAGGACTTGGAGTGTGTTAGTCCCATCACACAGAGCTATATTTTCTTTCCAGGAGCACCTATAGGACTTGTAGTGTGTTAGTCCCATCACACAGAGCTCCTATATTTTGTTCCCAGAAGCACCTATAGGACTTGGAGTGTGTTAGTCCCATCACACAGAGCTCCTATATTTTGTTCCCAGAAGCACCTATAGGACTTGGAGTGTGTTAGTCCCATCACACAGAGCTCCTATATTTTCTTTTCAGAAGCACCCACAGGACTTGTAGTGTGTTAGTCCCATCACACAGAGCTCCTATATTTTCTTCCCAGCAGCACCCACAGGACTTGTAGTGTGTTAGTCCCATCACACAGAGCTCCTATATTTTCTTCCCAGAAGCACCTATAGGACTTGTAGTGTGTTAGTCCCATCACACAGAGCTCCTATATTTTCTTCTCAGAAGCACCCACAGGACTTGTAGTGTGTTAGTCCCATCACACAGAGCTCCTATATTTTCTTCCCAGAAGCACCCATAGGACTTGTAGTGTGTTAGTCCCATCACACAGAGCTTCTATATTTTCTTTGCAGAAGCACCTATAGGACTTCTAGTGTGTTAGTCCCATCACACAGAGCTCCTATATTTTCTTCTCAGAAGCACCCACAGGACTTGTAGTGTGTTAGTCCCATCACACAGAGCTCCTATATTTTCTTCCCAGAAGCACCCATAGGACTTGAGTGTGTTAGTCCCATCACACAGAGCTCCTATATTTTCTTTGCAGAAGCACCCATAGGACTTGTAGTGTGTTAGTGGCATCACACAGAGCTCCTATATTTTCTTCTCAGCAGAACCCACAGGACTTCTAGTGTGTTAGTGGCATCACACAGAGCTCCTATATTTTCTTTGCAGAAGCACCTATAGGACTTCTAGTGTGTTAGTGGCATCACACAGAGCTCCTATATTTTCTTCCCAGAAGCACCCATAGGACTTGTAGTGTGTTAGTCCCATCACACAGAGCTCCTATATTTTCTTCCCAGAAGCACCCATAGGACTTCTAGTGTGTTAGTGGCCCATCACACAGAGCTCCTATATTTTCTTCCCAGAAGCACCCATAGGACTTGTAGTGTGTTAGTGGCATCACACAGAGCTCCTATATTTTCTTCTCAGAAGCACCCACAGGACTTGTAGTGTGTTAGTGGCATCACACAGAGCTCCTATATTTTCTTTGCATAAGCACCCATAGGACTTCTAGTGTGTTAGTGGCATCACACAGAGCTCCTATATTTTCTTCTCAGAAGCACCCACAGGACTTCTAGTGTGTTAGTGGCATCACACAGAGCTCCTATATTTTCTTTGCAGAAGCACCCATAGGACTTCTAGTGTGTTAGTGGCATCACACAGAGCTCCTATATTTTCTTTGCAGAAGCACCCATAGGACTTCTAGTGTGTTAGTGGCATCACACAGAGCTCCTATATTTTCTTATCAGAAGCACCCACAGGACTTCTAGTGTGTTAGTGGCATCACACAGAGCTCCTATATTTTTCTTTGCAGAAGCACCCATAGGACTTCTAGTGTGTTAGTGGCATCACACAGAGCTCCTATATTTTCTTCTCAGCAGCACCCACAGGACTTCTAGTGTGTTTAGTGGCATCACACAGAGCTCCTATATTTTCTTTGCAGAAGCACCCATAGGACTTCTATTGTGTTAGTGGCATCACACAGAGCTCCTATATTTTCTTCTCAGCAGCACCCACAGGACTTCTAGTGTGTTAGTGGCATCACACAGAGCTCCTATATTTTCTTTGCAGAAGCACCCATAGGACTTCTAGTGTGTTAGTGGCATCACACAGAGCTCCTATATTTTCTTTGCAGAAGCACCCATAGGACTTCTAGTGTGTTAGTGGCATCACACAGAGCTCCTATATTTTCTTCTCAGCAGCACCCACAGGACTTCTAGTGTGTTAGTGGCATCACACAGAGCTCCTATATTTTCTTTGCAGAAGCACCCATAGGACTTCTAGTGTGTTAGTGGCATCACACAGAGCTCCTATATTTTCTTTGCAGAAGCACCCATAGGACTTCTAGTGTGTTAGTGGCATCACACAGAGCTCCTATATTTTCTTCTCAGCAGCACCCACAGGACTTCTAGTGTGTTAGTGGCATCACACAGAGCTCCTATATTTTCTTTGCAGAAGCACCCATAGGACTTCTAGTGTGTTAGTGGCATCACACAGAGCTCCTATATTTTCTTCTCAGCAGCACCCACAGGACTTCTAGTGTGTTAGTGGCATCACACAGAGCTCCTATATTTTCTTTGCAGAAGCACCCATAGGACTTCTAGTGTGTTAGTGGCATCACACAGAGCTCCTATATTTTCATCTCAGCAGCACCCACAGGACTTCTAGTGTGTTAGTGGCATCACACAGAGCTCCTATATTTTCTTTGCAGAAGCACCCATAGGACTTCTAGTGTGTTAGTGGCATCACACAGAGCTCCTATATTTTCTTCTCAGCAGCACCCACAGGACTACCGACTACAATGGCTGGAAGACCGCCAAGGGGAGGCAGAGCGTGCAGAGCCAAGAACACAGGGCAGGCAGGCTCTGTTTCTAGTGGACGTGGCCGTGGCCGTGGACGTGGTCGTGCATCGTCATCAGCACGTGGCCATGGGACACGCGCGTCTTTGTTTTCGGCAGCTGGACATGTGGAGCCGCATCATGCTGAAGGCTTGGTAGAATGGATGACCAAGCCCTCCTCATCCTCCTCATCCTCTCTCACCCAGGCTCAGGGTACTGGCAGAGCAGCTGCCAACGTGTACTCAATGGCATCATCAGCCACCCCTTCCCTAGACCCACCATGTCCTCCTGAGGAGTCCCCCGAACTCTTTGAGCACAGTGTTGGGTACATGCTCCAGGAGGATGCCCAACGATTCGAAGGCTCGGATGATGATACCCAGCTTGAGGAAGTCAGTAGTGTGCGCGCAGAGAGAGGGGATGCTGAAGGACAGCAATCTGGCAGTACTGTTCCACCAGCTGCAGCTTACTGCCAGGTTTGCTCTAGTGGTGAAGAGGGAGGGGATGATGAGGTCACTGATGCCACGTGGGTGCCTGGAGGGAGAGAGGATGAGGAGGAGGACGAGGAGGAGGAGGATGCGGCGTCACATGTCCAACGAGGCAGGATGCCCCCTGGAGGCCAGCTAGAGGCCAGCACAGCAACTGTACAACACCGCAGAGCTCCGCCTGTGCAGGGCGCTGCCTCTGCATGTTATCAGAAAAGTTCTTTGGTGTGGGCCTTTTTTGAGACGAGTGCATCAGATCGCACCACTGCTATTTGCAATATTTGTCTCAAGCGTATCTCGCGTGGCCAAAACATCAGCCGCTTGGGCACCACAAGCATGAGCAGACATATGTCCACCTGCCATGCAGCTCGTTGGCAGGCACACATAAAAGACCCACACCAAAGAACTAAGCGGACCTCTCCTTGCTCCTCATCAGCTGGGATCTCCATCCCCACTACATCTTCAGTCCTCTCTGAAAGCTGCTGTGAGAGGACTGAAGGTGTAGAATTAGGTGTGTCACAACCAAGTACTTGCAGTACACCGACGTCCGATTGTAGCAGGCAAATTTCCCTGCCCCAGCTGCTGGACCGTCGAAAGAAGTACACTCCCAGCCATCCACATGCCCAGCGGTTGAATGCTAGCTTGGCTAAATTGCTAGCACTTCAACTGCTGCCTTTTCAGTTGGTAGACTCGGCCCCCTTCCGTGAGTTTGTTCAATGTGCGGTTCCTCAGTGGCAGGTTCCCAAACGCCACTTTTTCTCACGGAAGGCGATTCCGTCTCTCTACCGGCATGTGGAAGGCAATGTCCATGTCTCGCTGGACAGGGCGGTTAGCGGTAAGGTGCATATTACCGCTGACTCATGGTCCAGCAGGCATGGACAGGGACGTTACCTTTCTTTCACGGCCCATTGGGTCACTCTATTGGCAGCTGGGAGGGATGCAGGACAAGGTGCAGTAGTGTTGGAGGTTGTTCCGCCACCACGCCTCCAAAACGCTACTACTGCTACTGGTTGTGACACACCTCTCTCCTCCACCCCCCTCCTCTTCTTCTTCCTCCAGTGCTCTGTCCTCGGAACCAGCGGTGCTCCGTAGGCGTACAAGGGGCTACGCAAGTACGCAGGCAAAAAGATGCCATGCCGTGCTTGCGCTGGTGTGTTTGGGGGACAGGAGCCACACTGGGCCAGAGGTTCTGGCAGCTCTGCAGGGGCAGGCCGAGAGGTGGTTGACGCCACGTCAGCTTAAGCCAGGAATGGTTGTTTCTGACAATGGCACCAACCTCCTCTCCGCCCTGCGACAGGGGCAGCTCACCCATGTGCCCTGTATGGCTCACGTCCTCAACCTGGTGGTGCAGCGGTTCTTGGGCAGGTTCCCAGGCTTACAGGATGTCCTGAGGCAGGCCAGGAAAGTCTGTGTGCATTTCCGCCGATCTTATAATGCCAGTGCTCGGCTGACTGAGCTGCAAAAGGAGCTGAACCTGCCCAAGAACCGCCTAATATGTGACATGCCCACCAGGTGGAACTCAACGTTGGCCATGCTGCAGCGACTGCACACGCAGCAGAGGGCCATCAATGAGTACCTTTGCGACTACGGCACCAGGACAGGGTCAGGGGAGCTTGGTTTTTTTTTCCCCACGTCAGTGGAGCATGATCAGGGATGCATGCACTGTCCTCTCACCATTTGAGGAGGCCACGAGGATGGTGAGCAGTGACAGTGCATGCATCAGTGACACTGTACCTCTTGTCCACCTGTTGGAGCATACGCTGCGTGGGATAATGGACAGGGCACTTGAGGCAGAACAGAGGCAGGAAGAGGAGGACTTCCTTGCCTCTCAAGGCCCCCTTTATCCGGACAGTGTTCCTTCTGTCCCACCCATCACACAGGAAGAGGATGAGGAGGAGGAGGAGGGAGGAGGAGGATTGTGTGAGCATGGAGGTGGAGCCTGGCACTCAGCATCAGCAGCAGCAGTCTTTTAGGGATGATGTACAGTCCCAACAAACCAGTGGACTTGTACGTGGCTGGGAGGAGGTGGCTGGCGATCATGTCATCCTCAGTGACCCAGAAGACTCCGGACCGAATGCCTCAGCTAACCTACGCTGCATGGCCTCCCTGATCCTGCAAAGCCTGCGGAAGGATCCTCGTGTTCTTCGGATCAAGGAGAGGGACCATTACTGGCTGGCCACTCTCCTTGATCCACGGTACAAGGGTAAGGTTGCGGACCTTATCTTGCCGTCGCAGAGGGAGCAGAGGATGAGACATCTCAGGGAGGCCTTGCAGAAAGGTCTGTGCAACGCGTTCCCAGAAACTGGGAGGTTACAAACTCCTGGTCCTGGGCGACGAGTTGCTGAGGCTTCGGTCAGTAGCAGAAGGAGCGGTGGGGAAGGTGGACGTCTGACCGATGCGTTCAGACAATTTTTTAGTCCGCAGCCCCAAGGTATGATCGGTTCCAGCAACCATCGCCAGCGTCTGATATACATGGTGCAGGAATACCTTGGGGCAAGGTCAGACTTGGACACCTTTCCCACCGAAAATCCTCTGGCTTACTGGGTTCTGAGGATGGATCACTGGCCAGAGCTTGAACAGTATGCAATTGAGCAACTGGCCTGTCCTGCCTCCAGCGTTCTTTCCGAACGCACATTCAGTGCTGCTGGAGGATTTGTCACCGATCATAGGGTGCGTCTGTCCACCGACTCGGTTGATCGACTGACTTTCATCAAAATGAATCATTCTTGGATCACCACCAGCTACCAGGCACCTGAAGCGGATATAACGAAATAATTTATAATGTCGCATCCCTTCAAGACTGCCTATGCTGATGCTGAGTGACTGTCCTGTTATGTTCACTGACTATCCTCTTCCTCCTCCTCAATGATCCATGCCACCACACCAGTGCCTAAGGCACAATTTTTCAGCCCCTGTATAACAGGGGCGCGTACTTACAATTTTTTTTAAAAAAATGCTTCGCAACACGTGTGACTGCTGTGCTCCAAGTACAGTATCTGTGAGGGGTTGCAGTGTTGTGGCACCAGCACCAGTGCCTAAGGCACAATTTTTCAGCCCCTGTTTAACAGGGGCGTGTAATTCAAATTTTTTTAAAAAATTCTTCGCAACACGTGTGACTGCTGTGCTCCAAGTACAGTATCTGTGAGGGGTTGCAGTGTTGTGGCACCAGCGCCTAAGGCACAATTTTTCAGCCCCTGTTTAACAGGGGCGTGTAATTACAATATTTTAAAAAAATGCTTCGCAACACGTGTGACTGCTGTGCTCCAAGTACAGTATCTGTGAGGGGTTGCAGTGTTGTGGCACCAGCACCAGTGCCTAAGGCACAATTTTTCAGCCCCTGTTTAACAGGGGCGTGTACTTACAATTTTTTAAAAAAATGCTTCGCAACACGTGTGACTGCTGTGCTCCAAGTACAGTATCTGTGAGGGGTTGCAGTGTTGTGGCACCAGCACCAATGTCTAAGGCACAATTTTTCAGCCCCTGTTTAACAGGGGCGTGTAATTACAAATCTTGATCTAATAGTTCACAGCAGGGCCCATTCCTGCGCCCACCAAGAGTAACTATGAGGGCCTACAGTCTTGTGGCAACACCGTCCACCACCACCGCCAAAGGCCCAATTTTTCTGCCCTGTTCATCAGGTGCTTGCAATTACAAATCTTGATCTAATAACTCACAGCAGGGCCCATTCCTGCGCCCACCAAGAGTAACTGTGAGAGCTTACAGTCTTGTGGCAACACCGTCCACCACCACCACCACCCCCACCGCCCAAAGGCCCAATTTTTCTGCCCGTTCAACAGGTGCATGCAAGTACAAATCTTGATCTATTAACTCACAGCAGGGCCCATTCCTGTGCCCACCAGTCTTGTGGCTACACCAACATCTAATAGGGCAAATTTCTGCAGAGTATATACGCCAGGCCCCTACTTTCAAACATCCAACTTACAAACGACTCCTACTTGCAAATGGAAAGAGAAAACAGGAAGTGAGAGGAAATCTACCCCTAGGAAGGGAAATTCTATCCTGTTAGATTTAATTTGGGAAAAAGGTATCTCCTCTCTACTGATACTTTATCACCAATCCTTGTTTCAATTAAAACCCCACTTTTCCAAAAACATTTGTCATTGGGACGGAAAGTGAGGTGACATGTTCTGAACAGATGTGCAAAGACAGCAAATGTTACAGGGGTGATAACCCCTCCCTATGTTGTCCAAAAAGCTTAAAAATAGATTTTTTTGGGATTGAGCTACACTTCATAATGTACCTGTTCAGATTCTACTTAAGAACAAACCTACAGTCCGTGTCTTGTTTGCACCACCTATATACTGCTGTTCAGAGTATATAGGGTTGTAGGTATAGGGTTTTATTTTGGGTGCGGGGTCCCCCTTAATATCCATACAAGACACAAAGGGGCTGGGGTGGGGGGGGGGTGATGGGGTAGCCATGCCATTTTTCTCAAGGATTTTCAGCCATATGGCGGCCAGGACAAGACATGACATTAAAGCCGCAAGTGGTTTTAAATGGCTTCTTTTTTTCCTTTACAAATGTCATTTTGTGCAAGGACAGTTCTAAACACGGGAAACACATGCCACTTCACAGGCATACTTTAGACACCCCCCAGGTACCATATTTAAAGGAAAATTTCACTTTTTTTTTTTCACTTTATGCATCATTAAAATGACTGCTCCCGAAAAAATGTTAGTTTTTAAAAGTTCTTTTTGCATTGATATATGTCCCCTGGGGCAGGACCCGGGTCCCCAAACCTGTTTTATGACATTAACATGCATATTGGCCGTTGTAATTAGCACTTTTGATTTCGAACGTTCGCGTCCATTATAACGTATAGGGTTCGAAAATTCGCGCAAACTTTCGGTCCGTTCGAAGGTTCTGGTTCGAACCGAACCCGGGGGTGTTCGGCTCATCCCTAATCGTCAATAGCCCCGGACACAGCCAGGAGCAGACCCACCCCCCTCCCTTCTACTGCTCCAGGCCAATCCCAGAAATGTTGCTAAGATTGATTATCCTGCAGTCATCTGGGTTAAAGGGGTTGTAAACCTACATGTTTTTTCACCTTAATGCATCCTATGCATTAAGGTGAAAAAACACCTGTCAGTGACCGGCCCCCCAGCTCCCCCGTTTTACTTACCTGAACCCTCAAACTTGACCCACGGGGACGCGCTAGCTCTCTGCTCGGGGTTCTCGGCTCTTTATTGGATAGATTGATAGCAGCGCGGCCATTGGCTCCCGCTGCTGTCAATCAAATCCAATGACGTGGGCACCGGGGGGCGGGGCCGAGTTCTGCATTCGGCCTCTATGGACGCCGAATGCTGGATGCATGAGCGTGCCCGCAAGGTAACACCCTCAGGGAAGCGCTTCTCCGAGGGGGTTATCAGATGTGGGGAGGAGCCGCAAGAGCCGCCAGGGGAGCAGGTTCGGGGCCACTCTGTGCAAAACGAGCTGCACAGTGGAGGTAAGTATGATATGTTTGTTTTTTTTTTGTTTTTTATTTTACCTGTACAATTACTTTAAAGTGGGATTCCACCCTAAAGTGGAACTCCCGCTTTTCAGAACCCTCCCCCCCCCCCGGTGTCACATTTGGCACCTTTCAGGGGGGAGGGGGGTGCAGATACCTGTCTAAGACAGGTATCTGCACCCACTTCCGGGCATAAACTCCCACGGGAGTTTACGCAGCTTCCTGTCCCAGCGCGCTGTCTGCCGGGACACACACGTGCTGAAGATTCTCATTGCGCCGCGCGACTCGCGCATGCGCAGTAGGGAATCAGGAAGTGAAGCCACTTCCTGATTCCCTCACCGAGAATGGCGCCGAGAGCCGAGTGATCGATCGGCCTCTGCTGCCGACACCGCTGGACCCTGGAACAGGTAAGTGTCCATTTTTTAAAAGTCAGCAGCTGCAGTATATGTAGCCGCTGGCTTTTAAAAAAAAAATTTTTCAGTACAGTCCCGCTTTAAGAATGCATTGGAGTGTTAACATATGTGAACATGCACATTAATGCACTACAAAGAAGTGTGGCACCCTCCTAATTAGGTTGCTAAGGTATATGGCAAATTTGGTTTCTGGCTCCTCTAATCAGTGAAGCAGCTGTTGATTGCTTTTGGCTGTTCTGGATCTCGCAGGATTGATTACTCTCTCTCTGCTTCCTAGAGGCTTCTGAAACATAGGAGGTTGGGAAAGGCAAATTGGCAACCTGAATATGTATTGTGCTTCAGACAATCCTTGGGGAAGTAGTGGGTGGTTGGAGAGCAAATACATAGTCTGAGGCCTGGAGCAGCCAGGTTCTTGTCCTACTGAAAGACCTCCCAGCCTGAGGGGCTCTGCCCCTCTGGGCAAACTGCTGGAGTTTGCTGCATGTTCATTGAGGTCCCAGCTTTGCATAGCTGGGGGGGGGTGTACTTCTGAAATCCTTTTTTGAAGCTAATCAAGGGAATTTCACCTAAGGACTGGAGAGCTCACTGAAGAGTGCCTGGTGGAAGCTGGAAAGGGTTTGGCTGTCCTGTGGCATTGTGAGCATTAACCTCTCCCTCACTGAAGGAGACATCGGGTGATCCTGTTACATTTTGAGTACTGACCTGAGCTCAGGGTCCTAGTGACTGTTTCCTTTTGGGTGGAAGAGCCAGTGGTAGTTCTGTCTCGGATGACTTTTAAAAAGGGACTCAGTTCTGCCATTTGTACTTGCTCCTGCTTAGAGACTTGTGGGCGGGGTTTAGGCACCCTAGTGGGGGACACTGGAACTACATTCACAAATTGTCTAGGTTCTAGACAGGAGTTTGCTTTCATGGGAAAATTATCATTAAGGCATAACTTACAGTGGTGTGAAAAAGTGTTTGCCCCCTTCCTCATTTCCTGTTCCTTTGCATGTTTGTCACACTTAAGTGTTTCGGAACATCAAACCAATTTAAACAATAGTCAAGGACAACACAAGTAAACACAAAATGCAATTTGTAAATGAAGGTGTTTATTATTAAAGGTGAAAAAAAATCCAAACCATCATGGCCCTGTGTGAAAAAGTGATTGCCCCCCTTGTTAAAACATACTATAACTGTGGTTGTCCACACCTGAGTTCAATTTCTCTAGCCACACCCAGGCCTGATTATTGCCACACCTGTTCACAATCAAGGCATCACTTAAATAGGAGCTGCTTGACACAGTAAGGTCCACCAGAAGATCCTTAAAAGCTACACATCATGCCGAGACCCAAAGAAATTCAGGAACAATTGAGAAAGAAAGTAATTGAGATCTATCAGTCTGGAAAGGGTTATAAAGCCATTTCCAAAGCTTTGGGAATCCAGCGAACCACAGTGAGAGCCATTATCCACAAATGGCGAAGACATGGAACAGTGGTGAACCTTCCCAGGAGTGGCCGGCCGCCCAAAATTACCCCAAGAGCGCAGCGACGACTCATCCAAGAGGTCACAAAAGACCCCACAACAAAGTCCAAGGAACTGCAGGCCTCACTTGCCTCAGTTAAGGTCAGCGTTTATGCCTCCACCATCAGGAAAAGACTGGGCAAAAATGGCCTGCATGGCAGAGTTCCAAGGAGAAAACCACTGCTGAGCAAAAAGAACATCAAAGCTCGTCTCAATTTCTCCACAACACATCTTGATGATCCCCAAGACTTTTGGGACAACATTCTGTGGACCGATGAGACAAAAGTGGAACTCTTTGGAAGGTGTGTGTCCAAGTATATCTGGCGTAGAAGGAACACTGCATTTCAGAAAAAGAACATTATACCAACAGTAAAATATGGTGGTGGTAGTGTGATGGTCTGGGGCTGTTTTGCTGCTTCAGGACCTGGAAGACTTGCCGTGATAAAAGGAACTATGAATTCTGCTGTCTACCAAGAGATCCTGAAGGAGAATGTCCGACCATCTGTTCGTGTACTCAAGCTGAAACGAACTTGGGTTCTGCAGCAGGACAATGATCCTAAACACACCAGCAAGTCCACCACCGAATGGCTGAAGAAAAACAAAATGAAGACTTTGGAGTGGCCTAGCCAAAGTCCTGACCTGAATCCTATTGAGATGTTGTGGTATGACCTTAAAAAGGCCGTTCATGCTCGAAAACCCTCTAATGTAACTGAATTAGGACAATTCTGCAAAGATGAGTGGGACAAAATTCCTCCAGGACGCTGTAAAAGCCTCATTGTACGTTATCGCAAACGCTTGGTTGCAGTTGTTGCTGCTAAGGGTGGCCCAACCAGTTATTAGGTTTAGGGGGCAATCACTTTTTCACACAGGGCCATGATGGTTTGGATTTTTTTTCACCTTTAATAATAAACACCTTCATTTACAAATTGCATTTTGTGTTTACTTGTGTTGTCCTTGACTATTGTTTAAATTGGTTTGATGTTCCGAAACACTTAAGTGTGACAAACATGCAAAGGAACAGGAAATGAGGAAGGGGGCAAACACTTTTTCACACCACTGTAGAAGCAAGTCACCATAAACACAGTTAACCCTCTAGCAACCCCAGGTTAACTTACTGTACTATTACACTAAGCGCTACAAACACTACCACAGTTAGAAAACACCAACGCCCAGGTGCACAGCATTTAGGTACCAGTGCTGAAATGCTTGCACCGGCACCAACCAACCCAGCAATACCTGTCACCTCACTCCCCGTGACATGCCCACAGTTACCCAGTGGATACAGGAAATTAACCTCACTCTGTAACTACGTGCTTTCTCTCTCTCAGGGGTTCCTCTCCATCTCTCCCGTGGCTTCCAAGCTAGGTCCCTAGGTACTTTGTGCTGGAGGTGTGATTCCCAAACTGTAGGCAACCAGCTGATAGTGAAGGGATAAGCAAAACAACCCTTCACTGCCAGAGTAACCGTCACCCTATACCAGTCACCCATTCCCTGGCTGGTTGGTTAATTAAGCTAATGACACATTTACGGTTGTTCCTAGCAATGACAATATGGCCTTCACTAGACAGAAAACTACATGCTGGACAAAAGTATACTGTATCTACTTCATCCTATAGTACCCTTGTTACTAGCTGTGTTCTTTGGCTACTCCATGCACTACACCAACTAGATAATCAGCCAAAGATCCGAGCATAGAGGCACCACATCCCAGAATGTACAAAATATTTGTAAACACATGGATGGGATTTTTAAGGTGCCAACCAATCAATATACCAAAATGTAGTTCCTAAAATCACAACATTTTATTGTAGATATTGTAGAATTAAAAACAATAATTTCAAAATGTCATGTGGTCATAGTGTGTGTACAGTAGTTTCAGTTCAACAGAAGACTTGTGAAGCACTGTACAAATACACCACTTAAGAAGAGACTTCAGACCACCCATTAAACAGGTAACAGTAATGCCGCGTACACACGATCGGACTATCCGGCGGACTTGGTCCGGCAAACCAGAGTCCGCCGGACAATCCGCCCGTGTGTGGGCTCCGGCTGACTGTTTCTTCCCAAAAGTCCAGCGGACTTAGAAAGAAGTCTTGACTCAAAATTGTCCGCCGGTCTCGGCAGTCCAGCAGACAATCCGCCCGTCTGCCGGATAGTTTGATCGTGTGTACGTGGCATAAGGCAACACACAGGAATAGTTCTTATCAGGCAGCATTTCTGTACAAGGTGCTTTGGTGCCCATAGGGTAATCATATCTGAAAAAACAGCAAAGTCATTAGTGTCCACTAGAGGCAGAGTACATGATCTGAAAATAGTCCAAAGTCCATATTGTCCATGTTATTAAAGTGGGGTTGCGACCAAAAAACAAAAAGGGGCTTAAAAATCATTAAAAAAAATAAAATAAAATAATTGGAAAAAAATTTTTTTTTACTATCCTCTAAATACCTGTTGCTAGGGGGTCCCTCGTAGTCTGCCACCTTCATTGCCCGTGCTAAATGTCACTTCCTGTAGGCAAAGCACAGTCATCTGGGACCTGTCATGTGTCCCAGATGAGTGAGCGTCGAATCACGGCGCACGGCGCCGCTCGCGCGTGAAGCCACAGCCGGGTTCCCACATTAAGAATGCCGGCGTCGCGAGCGGAGCGGGAAATGAGGGGGGGTCTCGTTCCCCCCGCATCGCTGGACCCCGGGACAGGTAAGTGTCCGATTATTAAAAGTCAGCAGCTGCAGTATTTGTAGCTGCTGACTTTTAATTTTTTTTTTTTTGGCCGGCCCTCCACTTTAAAGCCAATAAGTCCAAGATTGGTAGCTAAGAGTCCTCAGGCTCCGAGACCTTCAGGGAGCCCCGAGTGGCCCCCAGCTGGGGGCTCTGTCCGGCTGCATAACAGCCCTACATCTTGTCAGCATTTCCAGCAGCTCTCTGTTGGGGCACTGAATGGACCCTTTTTATGTAGATCTGTAGAAAATTGGTGGGAAAATCTAGCCAATCAATCCCTCAGATCCACCACACATCTACATGGTAACAGTTTCACAAGAAAGACAGCAGAAGTCCAAAAAAACAAAACCATCAAGTCTTCTGTAGTCACCTGCCTATAGGCTGTTCAGGGAAGCTTAGCAAAGTGGAGTGTCCTTCTGCAAATAATCAGTAAATCTGGAGTATCTCATATCACCCTACACCCCATTCAAGTTCTTTAGCAATAACAAAAAAAAAAAAGACATCCCTTAGACTGATTACTGAGCAGAAGTGAGTGAACTGTTGCTGTGTGCCCGGCTGCCTCTACCCTGATCTTGAGGAAGATTAAGTTACAGTGGCCCCTCTGGGTGTAGTGCTTCAGAAGTAAATGGGCCTTTAACATATATACATTTTTTGAATGTATTTGGAGACCTGTGTTCCTGAAAATGGGTGCACAAGGAAGTGTGAATAATATATGCTTCCCTCCCGGCCTTTTGTAAATTGATGACCAGATGGAAGCCCTGTTATACTGGGAGGACATCATATGACATCCTCCCAGGATTGTGCCTTGCGCGCGCCCCACAGGCTGCGCTCCAGTGTGATCAGTGTACCGGCCCACTACCGTCATGGCTGTGACCAATCACAGCAGATCACATGACAATTGTACACAACGAATGGCTTTGATTTGTGCTATTCATGGTATACTATTGTGTTGATCCCTCTGATTTGTCACAGTGATCACATGGTACAGACTGGACCAATCACAGTCCATCTGTACCATGTGATTAGCTGTGGCTAATCACAGCTATTAACAATAGTAAAAACTAAATTAATAGTTTTCGTTCAGTAAAATTCACTGTTATAAGCAATCATGGTGTGTAAAGAAAAAAAAATCCTGATCACCTCCCCAGAGTAGTACTGTAATGCCCCGTACACACGGTCGGAATTTCAAACAGAAAATGTCCGATCAGACCATGTTGTCGGATAATCTGCCCGTGTGTGGGCTCTATCAGACTTTTTCCATCGGATTCTGCTCTTAAATTATCCGACAACAAAATCCGATCGGACTTTTTCCGATCGGGTGTAGAGAATTCCGACGGAAAAGTGCTCAGATCAAACTATGAGACCAAAGCTATTGGCTACTAGCCTCTACGTAGTTCCGTCATACGTAACGAACGTCACCACGTTCGGAATGATCGGAATTTCCGACAACTTTGTCCGACCTCGTGTATGCAACACCAGTTTCGGACAAAATCCGTCAGAAAAAATCAGACGGATTTTGTGGTCGGAATTTCCGACCGTGTGTACGGGGGCTTACAGTGGTAACACGGTATTGCTCTGGTCACTGTACATAAAATGTATTATGTATAATAAATGTATATATATTTTTTTTTTAAATTGATTATTATTATTATTATTTTTTTTTTACATACTGTCACCAGTCAGTGTCCCTGATCACTGCCACTCCAGTTCTATGTTGACGCTGTACTGCAGTGGTGACAGTATGTAAAAAAAAAATGTTAAATTGTAAAACATTTTCTTTAAATTTCTTAATGTTAAAAAAAACTGCGACAGAAAATTACAACTTTAAAAAAAACTCGCCATGCCTCTTACTAAATAACTCGGATTTTCTACTTTCCAAACGTGGTGATTTGGGGGATATCTGTAATGTCCTGCCATTTTCAAGAAATTAGATAGACCGTCAGTACATCAGGATTGATCGATTTTCAGATATATACCATAGTTTGAAGTCTCTATAACTTTCCTACAGACTAAAAAATTTACACTGATTTGGGTTATTTTCACCAAATAAATGTAGCAGAATACATTTTGACCTAAGTTTATAATGAAAGATTATTAATTTGCAGAATGTTATAACAGAAATGAAGAAAAAAATTGTTTTTTTATAAAAAAATTGATTTTTAATTTATTTAGCAAATAATAAAAAATCCAGCGGTGATTAAATACCACCAAAAAAAAAGCTCAATGGGTACAGTGTTGCATGACCGCACAATTGTTAGTCAAACTGTGACAGTTCTGAAAGCTTCCTGGCCTGGGCAGGAAGGGGGTGAAAGTGCCAAGTTTTGAATTGGATATACTGTATATTTTTCCTTATTCATTTTATAATTCCCTCTTTTGTTTGTCTGTTGTGTTCAGACTTTAGTAACTTTTTTTGGTACTTAAACAATCCTAGAAAGAAACTTAGCGGGAGGACTGCAGACATTAGAACAGACAACAGCATCGAAGCCCTGTCTCCATTATCATTGTGTCTTTGCCCCTTGGTGTGCCATGTTCCATGAATAAATGATGAAACGGGCCACCTGCTCTCTCCAACCGGGCTGGCTGAATGTCTGGCGGTGCCTGCTCCGTGTCAGCCCGTCTTATAAATCATGCACTTTGCAAACACACATAGCAGTCAGTTCATTGAATTACGAGTCCTCTCTATTTGTGATTCCATCTGTTCTTATTACAGAAAGATTAAATTATTAATTGTCATATTTATGATCTTGCAAATTAGCTGCCCGGGCGAGTGCCATGCTTCGAATTCCTCAGCGGGTTTCTGGAATTCGTGTGGCATTGCATTACTAAGTACCAGGGGCCAGCCTAGGAGTGCAATGGCGTAATAGCAGCCCCGAAGTCAGTTTAGGAAATCTAGGATACTGATGGCAGAATACAGTTACACTCCAAATAGAGGTTAAAGTAGAACTAAAGGTAAACTTTATGGTAGGGTTACAACAGCTGCCAGTATTTTTTTTTTTTTTTGGGGGGGGGTGAGGTTTCCTGCCACTTCCAGTTCCATAGCCAAAACAGGAAGTAAGGGAAAATCTGTCCAAAGTGAGGAAATCTGTGGTTGTGGTGTCCACATTTTTGAGATTTCCCCTCTATTTCTGTTTTGGTGAAAACCCATAATTTGGGATGTCCTTTTCTGACAGACCCAACCAGGGCAGAGTCTTTTTGAGGGGACTGCAGGGTAGGCTCTTGCCTACTGACTATGGGCCCTGGCATTTGAGGCAGCTACAAGCATTCAGAAAGATGTCCTGTTATATAATGCAAGATGACATGTTATTACCACATTTAACAGTCAAGGAAGCCATGATGGTCTTTGCCAACTTAAAGCGGAGTTCCACCCAAAAGCGGAACATCCGCTTATCTGCTTCCTTCCCCCTTCCGGTGCCACATTTGGCACATTTCAGGGGGGGGGATGGGTACCTGTTTTGACAGGTACCTTTCCCCACTTCCGGGAGACAATGCCATGGCGCCGTCACTTGGAAACTCAACCCGCCTCCTCCTTCCTCCACCACTGGGTCAGTTGGAAAGTGCAGCGCGCTTTGCAAATGCGCAGTAGGGAACCGGCTGTAGAGCCGAAAGGCTTCACTGCCAGTTTCCATTTCTATGAAAGGCGGTGGCAGCATCTGACAGCCGATCAGAAAATCGGCTGGGGTGCCAACATCACGGGCTCTCTAGACAGGTAAGTGTCCATATACTAAAAGTCAGCAGCTACAGTATTTGTAGCTGCTGACTTTTAATTTTGTTCCCCCAGGCAGAACACTGTCTGTAAACTCAGTGAGAAAATGTATGTGAAAAGAAAGCTAGTTAATGAGATTTGGACAGCCCTGGGTCTTCTTGAATACTGCTGCCCGACTCTCTGGGTGGGAATAAAATGAAGAAATGGTCCAAAAAACTTGCTTGATGTACCTTTATTGTCACAAGTGTATCAAACAAACACAGGACAGGCAGTTGACGCATCTCACAAGCGATAGCTTGCTTGTTCACAACCTGGGTGGGCCCTGACATCTAGGCTTGTCTAGGTCAATGTTTCTCAACTCCAGTCCTCAAGTACCCCCAACAGGTCATGTTTTCAGGATTTCCCTCAGATGAAGCAACTGTGGTAATTACTATAGCAGTGAAACTGATCAAATCATATGTGCAAAATAATGGAAAGCCTGAAAACATGACCTGATGGGGGTACTTGAGGACTGCAGTTGAGAAACATTGGTCTAGGTGACTTGCTCATTAGCTTACTGTTTATGTTTATATTAAATTTAGAGTTACAGAGAAGGGTCTTGTGCTAGGTTTATTGATCTTGTTCTAATGATTGAGGCGATAGCTCACATGTCTGATTTGAACACTGTTTATATATGCGGACACGATGTATGTATGCATTTTCTTTGGCGCGCAAGCTTTGGTACTTGGATGCTTTTCTTTTTTTCTTATCTATTCTATCTTTTTTTTTTGCACTGTCCCTTAAAAAAAAAAAAATCAGATCACTTTTATTGCTGTCACAAGGAATGTAAACATCCCTTGTGACAGTAATGGGCGGTGACAAAATAGAAAAATAGCCGGCAACTCCAATCCTTAAAAAATATTTATTGGCACATATAGGAAAACAAAAAATCAGACGCGTTTCTGCTGCACTGAAGTGACCAAAGCTCTTCAGCCGAAACGCGTCTGATTTTTTTGTTTTCCTATATGTACCAATAAACATTTCTTATGGATTGGAGTTGCTGGATATTTTTCTATTTTATCTACCTATTTGGAGGACACCGTTGCCTGAGCACCCACCTGTGAACTCCGCCCTGCCTGTTGGTATTCCCCTGTTCAGAGCGCTGTACCTTTCTGTTTCTGTATTCTAGGCAGTGACAGGTACTCTTTATGGAGGGATCTGGGGTCTAAAAGACCCCTAACCCCTCCTCTGTACTTCAAAGTATTTATAAAACCAAAATCTGCATTTTTGAATACTTTTGATTTTTTTTTAAATCTGCGCTGTTGGCTGCTGAGTAATCCGGAGGTTACTACATCGGAGACCCGAACAAAGCTAATTCTTGTTCGGGTCTCCGACCAGCTGGCACATCCGCCGGCTCGGGCCTCTTGGTGGGACGGGAGACCTGGGCTGAGCGACAAGGGGGGGGGGCCCTCCCGCTCCTTGTAATAATGGCCTAGCGGCTAATTAGCCGCATTTGTTGTTAGCCGACCGTCTGCTCTAAAAAACGGTACTGGGTGATGCCTAATTTGAACAAAAAGGTCCGGATGGCCGCACTCCAATGAAAACAATTTCTTTATTGTTATAATAAATCCATGCAGCAAGGATAAAACCACTAACGTGTTTCACGCCTTTATAGCAGGTGCTTATTCATACCTCTAGCTGCAGGCATCACCCCCGTAAAACCACTTCCTCAAAAGGACGTACAGGTATGTGATTACGCAGGAAGTGGGAGGTGGTGGAGTGAAAGAGTGTTAAAGAGGAGTAACCATTAAAAAAAAAAATTAAAAGTCAGCAGCTACAAATACTGCAGCTG
The DNA here is from genome assembly GCA_028564925.1 of Lithobates sylvaticus. Lineage (NCBI taxonomy): Eukaryota > Metazoa > Chordata > Amphibia > Anura > Ranidae > Lithobates > Lithobates sylvaticus. The sequence continues at coordinate 740,206,167 of CM053026.1, read as the reverse complement.
CTGACTTTTAATAATTGGACACTTACCTGTTCCAGGGTCCAGCGATGCAGGGGATCAAAGCCCCGCTCGTCCCGCCCTCCGCTCAGCGGCGCCGGCATTGCAACTGTGGGCACCCAGCTGTGGCTTCACAGCCGGGCACCCACTGCGCATGCGCGAGCGACGCTGCGCGCCGTGATTGGCCACACAGTCATCTGGGACCTGTCACGTGTCCCAGATGAATGACAGGAGAGAGGGGGCAGAGCTGAGCCCTTCCTGCGCCTAGGGGAAGTGATGTCACCAGCCCAGGCACTGAAGGAGGCAGACTACGAGGGACCCCCTAGCAACACCCATTTAGAGGTGAGTTAAAAAAAAAAAAAAAAATTCCAAATGTTTATTTTTTTATTATTTTTTAGGAATATTAATGATACTTTTTATTTTTTTTGTGTGCAACCCCACTTTAAGTGGGTATGAAGGCTAAAGGTCTACTTTAAATGCTTATATAGCAATTGTTTATGTTATGTGAATTCTTGAGTTTTCCTTTAAATAGATGCAGTTAGGTGCTAGGCTGCTAGGTAAATTTATTTATTTTTGTACTCTTCTGTAATCAATGGGACAGTTGTTGATTGGTCTGGACTGATCAAGGTCTCACAAGCTGCAAGCTTGATTTCTTCTCCCTGCCTTCTGAAAGGCTCCAAAACATAGTGGGGCAGGTCAAATGAGTAGCCAGAATGCTTTTGGGGTCTCAGCCAATCTCTGGGGAGGTGTTCCCAGTAGGTGGCTGTAGAGCACATAAATATGATGGGGTCCGAAGCAATCTTGTTCTTGTCCAGGAGCACTAGTTTCAAGTCTGAAGGGCTACTGCCCTCTCAGGCAGCCCAGCTAAAATTTACCCAAGGTCATCAATGTTGCAGCTATGCTAACGGTTGGGGGCCTGTTTGGTAAAGACCTCTGAACCTAAACAATGGGAGTTCACCAATTCTCTAGTCTGGAGAGTGCACCAAGGAAGTGTCTGTTTGATACTGGAAGAAGCCATCCAGGGACCTTGTGAGTATAGAGTGCAATATCTTGGTGACCATTGCTGCTGCCACTAGCCCTTGTGCACTAATACTAAGGTTTGCCTGGCCTTGGGCATTGCGTATGGTGTCCCAGTGCTGTCAATTTCCTGGGCATATATTTAAGGGACTGTTCTTAGAAGTAGTTGCAGAGTGAATAGTGCCTTCTTAATACTGCTCAGCATTTCTGGAGTTTCCCACAGCTCCCTATGCACTATCCAGTTATTCAGCTATACATTTAAAAAAGGGCAACCCCTAGACTGTTCATTGAGCCAAAAGAGTGATTGCTACTGTGTGCCTGGCTGCTGTCTCACTGATCTGGGAAAGGAACTTGGGCCAAATCAACGAGCCCTTGGGAGGGGGGAGCGCTACATAGAAAAAGCCGGCATTGGCAGTCGGTTTTACCCAGAACTGGCAAAACAATGGTGGTCAGTTGGATAAGCATTTAATGGCGGACTATGATACATGTTTAAGCTGTTACATGATATCAGCAGAAGGAGCTGTCTTGCCGGCAGCTATACAATCTTTCTGTAATCCAAAATCTTCTGCAGAGAAAGAATCTGGATTTTCGATTGAGCCGTTCAAAGATCTAATCTCTCATAACACATTTTCCATCTGCTTATCTTTATAATAGAATATTCTCCTGTTTACAACTGGGTATCATTTACTTCAACTGATAAGGGCAAAGCTTAAGGAAATATGTTGTATTATTAATAGTACACATTAAAACAATTTCCAAGCCGGTTATCGGGACGAAACTAAGCAATAATTTCAGGGAAATGGGCTTGGGTGACTATTAAGGAGATTACGCGTCAAAACAAAGAGTAGAAGTTGCCCTGTCTGCTGTTTGGCTTCACGAAAGACGATCACACCAGTTTATTTTATGAATATATACACCAAATCTTATTTTCTGCCATTACAAGGAATATTAGGAAGAATTGTCGTTACTTAACCACTTCGCATCCCGCCCATAGTCATATGACGCCCACAAGGTGGATTTCCCATCCTGGGTGGGCGTCATATGACGTCCTCACATTCCCGGCCGTCTAGGGGGCGCGCGCCCGCGGCGTCACTCCGGACCCGGTGCGCGTGCCCGGCGGCCGCGATGTCCGCCAGGCACCCGCGATTGCCCGTGAAAACAGCGGGACCGTGCAGGACCGTGGAGCTGTGTGTGTAAACACACAGCTCCACGTCCTGTCAGTGGAGAGGAGACCGATCATGTGATCCCAGTATGGAGGAACACCGATCTGTCTCCTCCCCTTGTGAGTCCCCTCCCCCCACAGTTAGAATCACTACCTTAGGGAACACATTAACCCCTGCAGCGCCCCCTAGTGTTAACCCCTTCCCTGCCAGTCACATTTACACAGTAATCACTGCAATTTTATAGCAACGATCGCTGTGTAAATGTGAATGGTCCCAAAAATGTGTCAAAAGTGTCCTAAGTGTCTGCCGCAATGTCGCAGTCACGAAAAAAAAAAATTGCAGATCGCCGCCATTACTCGTAAAAAAAAAAAAAAAAAAAAATGGAATAAATCTATCCCCTATTTTGTAGACGCTATAACTTTTGCGCAAACCGATCTAAATACGCTTATTGCGATTTTTTTTACCAACAATATGTAGAAGAATACGTATCGGCCTAAACTGAGTAAAAAAATTGTTTTTTTTTTTTAAAAATGGGATATTTATTATAGCTCTTCTTTTGTTTATAGCGCAAAAAATAAAAACCGCAGAGGTGATCAAATACCACCAAAAGAAAGCTCTATTTGTGGGAAAAAAAGGACGTAAATTTTGTTTGGGTGCAACGCGCAATTGTTAGTTAAAGCGACGCAGTGCCGAATCGCAAAAAGTGCTCTGGTAAGGAAGGGGGTAAAATCGCCCGGTGTTGAAGTGGTTAAAGTGTAACTAACGGAAAAACTTTTTTTTTTTAATTTTGGATAGAGTAAGGGAGGGTTTTTTTTTTTTTTTTTCACTTTTGTCTCATAGCCAGAACAGGAAGTGAAAGGAAACCCCCTCCAAAGTTTCACCAGGGTCATCAGAACTAGTGTCCCATTGAAAGATTTCCCTTCTATTAGTGTTCCAATGTCAACCCAAAATGTGTGATTTTTTTTTTTACGTTCACTTTCTATGATAACGGTAAACAGGATAAATAGAGTAGGGGAATCTTCCTAATGGGGAAACAGACATCAATAAAAACTGACCAGTGTTGTGATCTTTCTCCACTCCAAAGTTTTGCCTGTATTTACATGTAAATGGGTAGGCGGGTGGTACCTCCCTCCATGCTCCCCCCTCGTTGGGCACCAAGTGTGGATTATATAGAAGGCCCTGGGCTGGGTTCTTCTGGGCTACGCTTGGCACCTGTAACATAATCATTTTACTACAGATGGGGTAACTTTACTTCTGTGCGATTTTTATCAATGCCCCGGGACAAAGCTGAGGCTGCTGTAGGGAAATACTCCACCTTAAGGCGGGCCTTTGCTTTTATATATGAACATACACCATGTACACTTGCACTGTAACTGTTCTCCAGTTAAAGTGTTACTAAACCCACAACAGTAAAATCAGTCTGTATATGCAGTAAAGTATGCTTGTTATACTCACTCTGGAACCTAAGGGGTTAATCCTCTGCATTGTGTAAAAAGGCTGTTTGATCCTGTCTTCTCTGATCCTCGCCTTCTTCCACAGTCCCCAATTTATCTCCTGATAGTACAGCGCCATGGGGACACTCTGCACATGCTCAGTTTTGTGTTTATTGCTAGAGAGTTTTTTTTTTGTCTTGGGAGGGTGCATGTGATCAGTACAGGGCCAATCAGCACTGTTCAGACAGCAGGATGGGGTCCTGCAGCCTCATAGTACAGTCAGTGGAGAATAAAAACTCCTCCTACAAGCTTTAACCAGACACTGATAGAAGTCATAAGACTACTATAAACTGCAGTTTATATTTACTAAAATAATTGCATTTCCATGTTCTGTGTACTGTGGGACAGATGCGTTTCGTCAGCAACGTCTGACGTCATCAGGGGACACACCCTGATTCTTCTATGATCCCTCAGTTAGTGTTAGTACTTTGCAGAGACTGTTTTCTTATACTTATACAGACTGGAAAAACCTCCTGTGTACTGCAATTATCTAAAGTGAAATTGCGTTGGATTCAACTTCTGACTCTTATTGACGAGTTAAGCTGTCTGTGGTTGGTGCCAAGTCAGCAGGTGACTATGTGGTCCAGGCAGACTGGCTCTAAGGATGTATGTCAGCACATAAAAGTGGAATTTCAAACAGAACAGTCCCGATTATGCTTGTTTCCCAGGTTTTGCCACAATATCACAGCATCGTCCTTATTTGAATTACTGAGCATGCAGAGTAACTCAAAAAGGGGTATTAGCTGAGGGAATTGTGGCTGTGAGTAGGCAGTTCCTGCATAATTGGGGCAGAGCTGACTGGTAGGTGGGCATGATCTGGGCAGGTCTACCTAGAAAGTGAGTGTGATCAGCTTGGGATAGAGTTGCCACCTCATCCCTTTAAACCCGAACACATATTAATTACACAGGTTCTGTGGCTGATTAAGGTGTTAATTAAACTCAGTGCCTTATCTGCATTATATTAGCCCCAGAACCTGTGTAATTCATATGGGTTTGGGTTTAAAGGGATGAGGTGGCAACCTTAGCTTGGGACCACCCAGAAGGTGGCCATATCAAGTGTGGGCCATTGACGGTGTTAACAGTTCCCCAGTGAATGTGACAGAAATTATGGTAAGTATGGAAGTTGTTCACAAAAAAAGGCAGACAGAGGGCAAAGGAGTAGTCCCCAGTATTGCCTGTGGTCTCCCTGCAGTTGATCTAAGACACTTCTGACTTACCATGTATTTGTTCTGCCCATTTTTTTTATTTTATTTGTGAAGGTGGCCCTCTTGGTAGAGGCAGGGCTTTGTTTCCCCTGTCAGTACCTCCAGCACAGAGAACAGTGAGCAGCATAGTCATGACATCACCAAATCTCACTCCAAATGTCTTGAGACTAACAATCAGAGGCAGCAGTGCCTTAGATCTCACACAGCAGATATACAGCTTCTGAGGCTACCATACAAAAGTGCCTAGGCACACAACCATACAAAGAATTGCACTGCAATGTTTCAGGTGGAATTACAGACAAATTATTTCAGGGTATTGCTAAGGTGCAATTATTATTTCTAGATGTTCCTTATAACGTATCAAATCTTTACTTTTGAGTTCCACTTTAACCTCTTGCCAACCACGCAGCATAGACATGTGCAGCTGTATCCGAATTTCAGAATTTCAATAGTAACAAATTTAAACAAATCCAAAATAACAAAGCTAAATTTCGGACAAAAGTCTAATCCAATTTGATTCAAATCATTTCGGAATTTGAATCATTTTCGATTTTGATTCTACTAGTTTTTTGAATTTGATTCAAATTTGAATTTCCGAATACAATAAAATAGAATGGAAAATAAAGGAATAGAATACAAAAGAATATAATAGAAAACAAAAGAATAGAGTAAAACAGAACAAAATGGAATAGAAAATAAAAGAACATAATGGAATAGAAAATAAAAGAACATAATGGATAGAATAGAAAATAAAGGAATAGCATAGAATATAATCCTCTTCTGAAATTCGAATTACAAATATAATCTATTCAAATTGGAATAGAATAGAAAAGAATAGAATAGAAAATAAAAGCATAAATTAGAATGGAAAATAATGGAATAGAAAAAATGAATAAATACTATTACTAATACTGTACAAAAACATCTTTACGACTAGTGTCCCATCAACATCTGTCTCAGTGTACCAGCGCACACCAAAACATCTGTCACAGACAGTTTACTATTGCACAAAACCTTTGTAATATTAGTGTCCCAGCAACATCCGATGTGAAAATTGAAAAAATGGTCCAGGCAGGAAAGAATTCTCCAGTATTCAGGTGTGTAAATGAAACATATATGTGCATTGTACAAGGGCTACCTGAGCTGACAGAAATAACAATCCAATATTCAAGATAATAGGGGTAACCAGTGCGCTCAACCAAAAACTATTAAATCAAATAAGGAGAAAAATGGAAAAGGAAAGCAGCCAACATATAAGTGATCTCACACTTGTAAAGGTAAAATTGAATGAAGAGGGTATGTGGCGCTAACCCTTATGTAAATCAATAAATAATCTAAAAATAATCTAAAATGACCAGTTTGCAAAGCTCAGAGTATCCGAAAGATGAGTGACCTTTTACATAAATAGATATATAAAAACGTAAAATAATGAACTAAATAGATAAAATTCCTTAATAGCAATACACATAAAATATTGAATAAATATAAGACGTGTGTAAAAAATGAAAAAATATTCAATAAAAGTGATGGTGCTAAAATAACCGTGCTGAAAATAAATATATGTGCTGGGGTAAAAATGATGATGGAGTTGGGTTAAAAATAGTGAACACGAAATCTTCTAGCAATAAAAGGTGCACAGTGCAACGTGCAAAATATGTGAATAAAGAACCAATAGAGAACCGATAAATTGGTTCTGAAAGTGCAAGGGAATTGCAAGGAAATTGCAAGGGAAATTAATGATTGAATGTGCAGAAATATCCAAAATAATAACAAAGTGACCATACAGATGAAAAGAGTGTGTCACTGTAGGTATGGTATAATCAGATGATACCAAAACAATAATATCGCTGAAAAAAATTATTAAAAAATAAAAGTAAAATTTGGTGCACTACAAGTCCCAGCTTGTAAAGAAAAAAATGGCGGAAAATAAACGATAAAGTCCACAATCTGGAACAATGAAGAGCATAAGGCTCTGGAATAAGTGAAGGTGAGTAGCAATATTCAGGAATCTTTGTGTTGATCACAGTGATGATCCGTGCAGGCAGTGCTCCGTGCTGACTTCAGGGGTGCACCCTACTAGTTCCCCCAGCCTCTCACCTCTATTTGCGGCCCCTACAGGCCTAGTGGAGCAGATAGCCTCTAAAGTGGCAAGCCTGGTCACTTTCCGGGTCCTCTTTCTTATGGGCTCCTATAGGCTTCTATGGGCTCCTATGGACTCCTACTCCGATCCAAAAAGGCACTCCAGGGGTAAGGGGTCAATTTAAAGTTTTCTTGCATCAGCATAGATGAACTTCCGGTCGCGGCCGCAAACCGGAAGTAGAGCGATAGGCATCTGACTTCCTTCCTCCCTCACTAGTATCGTCACTAGCACACGTGACTTTGTCAAAGACTTGTAGTGCACCAAATTTTACTTTTATTTTTTAATAATTTTTTTCAGCGATATTATTGTTTTGGTATCATCTGATTATACCATACCTACAGTGACACACTCTTTTCATCTGTATGGTCACTTTGTCATTATTTTGGATATTTCTGCACATTCAATCATTAATTTCCCTTGCAATTTCCTTGCAATTCCCTTGCACTTTCAGAACCAATTTATCGGTTCTCTATTGGTTCTTTATTCACATATTTTGCACGTTGCACTGTGCACTTTTTATTGCTAGAAGATTTCGTGTTCACTATTTTTAACCCAACTCCATCATCATTTTTAGCACCATCACTTTTATTGAATATTTTTTCATTGTTTACACACGTCTTATATTTATTCAATATTTTATGTGTATTGCTATTAAGGAATTTTATCTATTTAGTTCATTATTTTATGTTTTTATATATCTATTTATGTGAAAGGTAACTCATCTTTCGGATACTCTGAGCTTTGCAAATTGGTCATTTTAGATTATTTTTAGATTATTTATTGATTTACATAAGGGTTAGCGCCACATACCCTCTTCATTCAATCCAATATTTAAATTGTTAGTGTACCAGTGTGCCATCAACATCTGTAGTAGTAGTAGTGTGTGTCCAATCAACATCTGTCAGAGCTGACCAGTGCAACCAAGCAGCTGTCACAGCAGGCATGTTTTTGAATGCGGTTGAAATGTTTTCGAATGCGGTTGAATTTTTTTTGAATGTGATTGAATTTTCAAATTCGGTTGAATTCAGAAATTCAAATCAAATTAGAATACAAATAAACAAAATGGAAAGAAACAAATTCCAAAAACGAATTAAACAAATTTAACAAACCTAATTAAACTAAACTAGTTAAATAACTAATAACTAAATCGAAACTAAACATTTTTTCATTTTGCACATTTTGCACATACAGTGCCTTGCAAAAATATTCACCCCCCTTGGATTTTTACCTATTTTGTTACATTACAGCCTTTAGTTCAATGTTTTTTTTTAATATGAATTATATGTGATAGATCAGAACACAATAGTCTAAGTTGGTGCAGTAAAATTAGAAAACTATATACATAAAACTATTTTTCAGAAATAAAAAAATGATACTTGGCATGTGCGTATGTATTCACCCCCTTTGTTATGAAGCCCATAAAAAGCTCTGGTGCAACCAATTACCTTCAGAAGTCACATCATTTGTGAAATGATGTCCACCTGTGTGCAATCTAATGCCGCGTACACACGGAAAAAGCTCTGATGGTTTTCCCGTCGAAATTCCGACGGAATTTCGCTCAAACTGTCTTGCCTACAGGCATAAAACACGTTCGACAGCACTATAAAAGGGAAGTTTAATGCTTCCGAACATGCGTCGAATTGTTTCCGAGCATGCGTCGGAATTTTGCGTGTCGGAATTGCATACACATGATCGGAAAATCCGATAGAAAGGTTTTCCGTCGGAAAAATTGAGAACAGGTTCTCATTTCAAAGTCCATTGGAAATTCTGACAGAAAAAGACCGATGGGCATACACACAGTCGGAAAATCCGTTGAAAAGCTCCCATTGGACTGTTTCCATTGGAAATTCTGACCGTGTGTCTGTGGCATAACTGTCACATAATCTGTCATTACATATACACACCTTTTTGAAAGGCCCCAGAGGCTGCAACACCTAAGCAAGAGGCACCACTAACCAAACACTGCCATGAAGACCAAGGAACTCCCCAAACAAGTAAGGGACAATGTTGTTGAGAAGTACAAGTCAGGGTTAGGTTATAAAAAAATATCCAGATTTTTGATGATCCCTAGGAGCACCATCAAATCTATCATAACTGAATGGAAAGAACATGGCACAACAGCAAACCTGCCAAGAGACGGCCGCACACCAAAACTCACGGACCGGGCAAGGAGGGCATTAATCAGAGGGGCAGCACAGAGACCTAAGGTAACCCTGGAGGAGCTGCAGAGTTCCACAGCAGAGACTGGAGTATCTGTACATAGGACGACAATAAGCCGTACGCTCCATAGAGTTGGGTTTTATGGCAGAGTGGCCAGAAGAAAGCCATTGCTTTCAGCAAAAAACAAAATGGCACATTTTAAGTTTGCGAAAAGGCATGTGGAAGACTCCCAAAATGTATGGAGGAAGGTGCTCTGGTCTGATGAGACTAAAATTGAACTTTTTGGCCATCAAAGAAAACGCTATGTCTGACGCAAACCCAACACATCACCCAAAGAACACCATCCCCACAGTGAAACATGGTGGTGGCAGCATCGTGCTGTGGGGATGTTTTTCAGCAGTCAGGACTGGGAAACTAGTCAGAGTTTAGAGAAAGATGGATGGTGCTAAATACAGGGATATTCTTGAGAAAAACCTGTACCACTCTGTGTGTGATTTGAGGCTAGGACCGAGGTTCACTTTCCAGCAGGACAATGACCCCAAACACACTGCTAAAGCAACACTTGAGTGATTTAAGGGGAAACATGTAAATGTGTTGGAATGGCCTAGTCAAAGCCCAGACCTCAATCCAATAGAAAATCTATGGTCAGACTTAAAGATTGCTGTTTACAAGCGCAAACCATCCAACTTGAAGGAGCTGGAGCAGTTTTGCAAGGAGGAATGGGCAAAAATCCCAGTGATAAGATGTGGCAAGCTCATAGAGACTTATCCAAAGCGACTTGGAGCTGTGATAGCCGCAAAAGGTAGCTCTACAAAGTATTGATTTTAGGGGGGTGAATAGTTATGCACATTGACTTTTTCTGTTATTTTGTCCTATTTGTTGTTTGCTTCACAATTTAAAAAAAAAAAATCTTCAAAGTTGTGGGCATGTTCTGTAAATTAACTGATGCAAATCCTTAAACAATCCATGTTAATTCCAGGTTGTAAGGCAACAAAACACGAAAAATGCCAAGGGGGGTGAATACTTTTGCAAGGCACTTTTGCAGTGGCAGGGAGGTTGGTCCTCATGTGCCAATGGTGGCTGAGGTTTCTGCGCTGAGAGTGCATTCAGTGCACACTACTAGCACAGTGACCGTACTGCTGCAGAGAGCTACAAGTCTCTGTGTATGATCGGAAGTTGGTGGGATGGGATCATGTGATAGCTATGACAGCCAATCACAGTGATCACATAATTGGGAAGTCTGTCGTCCCCCGTCCCCCCCCCCCAGCATTAGGAGACAGTTAAAAGGCAACTTTTTTAAGCTAGCATTGACCTAGCCTACACTAGGGACTACAAATGCTGCAGTGTGCTCCCTTCCCGTGAGACCTCCCCCCATGTATACTGGTCTCCACTGTCCCTCTGTACCCCCCTGTGGGCCCAAAACTGTGTTTCATCAGCTGCAGTTAACTACAGGGGAGACATTCAGGGTCTAACAGACTAAAGCCCCATACACACGGTCGGATTTTCCGATGGATTCTGTCCTATCGGACAATGTTGTCGGAAATTCCGACCGTGTGTAGGCACCATCGGACATTTTCCATCGAACGGGCAAAGTTTTATCTCCTGCTTTAAAAATTTTCCGACAACAAAGTCCGATCACACCAATTCCGATCGTGTGTAGCGTAGTCCGACGGACAAAGTGCTACGCATGCTCAGATCACATTACAAGTACAAAGCTATTGGCTACTAGCCTCTACGTAGTCCCGTCGTAGGCAAAAAACGTCACCACGTTCAGAATGATCGGATTTTCCGACAACTTTGTCCGACCGTGTGTATGCAACACCAGTGTCGGACTAAATCCGTCGGAAAAAATCTGATGGATTTTGTGGTCGGATTTTCCGACCGTGTGTACGGGGCATTACAGTATGGTGAAAAAAATGGGAAGCTTTACAACCTCTTTAAGGAGGGGCTCAGCCATGTGTTTTTATTTTACCCCAATGCAACTGTCAAGGAGCCTCACAGTTAACTTATGCCGCGTACACACAAGTGGAATTTCTGTCAGAAAGAGTCCAATGGGAGCTGTTCATCGTATATTCCGACCGTGTGTATGCCCCATCTGACTTTTTCTGTTGAAAATTTCGACGAACTTAGATAGAGAACATGTTTTATATTTTACGGTAAAACCGCTCGTCTGTATGCTGTTCCGACGCACCAAAAACGACGCATGCTCTGAAGCAAGTACGAGGGGGAAGCTATTGGCTACTGGCTATTGAACTTCCGTTTTCTAGTCCCGTCATACATGTTGTACGTCACCGCGTTCTTGACGGTCGGACTTTGGTGTGATCGTGTGTAGGCAAGACAGCTTGAGCGGAATTCCGCCGGAACTCCGTCGGAAAAACCTTCAGAGTTTATTCCGACAGGCAAAACTGGTCATGTGTACGGGGCATTATAGTTTCTTTTATTCCCTCGAGTTGCTGCAGTAAATTCTCTGCAAAGTTTTCAGCAGAAAAATCATCTTTCTATTCTGACATGGCCTATCCTCAAAAAAGATCATATGAAAATTCCGTGAAGCAGGGAGAGAGATTGATTTTGACCTTACTAATTAGACCCCCGATGTTTGCTAGAACCACAGTCAAATCATTAAGAGCAAAAACATATGTAAGGTTGGGAACACTCAGGACGTGGTGAAGCTCATACTGCAGCTGACAAACCATCCGATCAACCTGATAGAGTAGGAGAAGATAAAACGCTTGTCTGCGAGAAATGCAGCCTTTCTTCTCTGGCGTTCAAACCACACTGTGAATCCAGCTCAGCGTGACGCAGTGTTTGTGTGACTAAAAATGTTCATTGATAATGGATGAAGACAAACAGGAATCTCAATGTGAGTTCTCCATTCCTGAGATTACTCAGAAGCTCAGACGGTGTGGTGCAAGGTTGTGCGGAATGGGGAAAACAACGTTTATGGCTCAACTTCTTGACAAGTAAAAAGATCTTTATTAGAATCTAAAGATCAGATGCAGACTTTAGTTTTCAGCAGTGTAGAGCATTTGGAACAATGGAATATGATTTTTAATTGGACACGATAAGGTACTGGTAACTTTGTCAAAGAAAAAACGGTACATCCAATGAAAAAAATCCCTAGTTCCCCCTATAATCAAATAATACACCATTTAATGTATTATTTAAATAAAAGCAGTGTAAGTACTTTAAGGTAACCATTGTTCCTTCTTGTTAGAGAGACCTCTAGACAGCTGTCTACCATTGTTCCTTCCCATGGGAGAGACCTCTATGCAACTGTCTACCATTGTTCCTTCCCACGGGAGAGACCTCTATGCAATTGTCTACCATTGTTCCTTCCCGCGGGGAGACCTCTAGGCAACTGTCTACCATTGTTCCTTCCCATGGCAGAGACCTCTAGGCAACTGTCTACCATTGTTCCTTCCCATGGGAGAGACCTCTAAGCAACTGTCTACAATTGATCCTTATTGCAGGAGAGATCTCTAGGCAACTGTCTACCATTGTTCTTTCCCATGGGAGAGACCTCCAGGCAATTGTCTAACAATGTTCCTTCCTGTGGAAGAGACCTCTAGGCAACTGTCTACCATTGTTCCTTCCCACGGGACAGACCTCTATGCAATTGTCTACCATTGTTCCTTCCTGCGGGGAGACCTCTAGGCAACTGTCTACCATTGTTCCTTCCCATGGCAGAGACCTCTAGGCAACTGTCTAGCATTGTTCCTTCATGCGGGAGAAACCTCTAGACAACTGTCTACCATTGTTCCTTCCCACGGGAGAGACCTCTAAGCAACTGTCATTGATCCTTATTGCGGGAGAGATCTCTAGGCAACTGTCTACCATTGTTCCTTCCCGCGGGAGAGATCTCTAGGCAACTGTCTACCATAGTTCCTTCCCGCAGGAGAGACCTCCAGGCAATTGTCTAACAATGTTCCTTCCTGTGGAAGAAACCTCTAGGCCACTGTCTACCATTGTTCCTTCCTGTGGGAGAGACCTCTATGCAATTGTCTACCATTGTTCCTTCTTGCGGGAGAGACCTTTAGGCAACTGCCTACCATTTTTCCTTCCTGCGGGGAGACCTCTATGCAACTGTCTACTATTTTTCCTTCCCATGGCAGAGACCTCTAGGCATCTGTCTACCATTGTTCCTTCGTGCGGGAGAGACCGCTAGGCAACTGTCTACCATTGTTCCTTCCTGCGGGAGAGACCTCTAGTCAACCATCTACCATTCTTCTGTCCTGCGGGAGAGACCTCTATGCTACCATTGTTCCTTTCTGCAGGAGAAACCTCTATGCAACCGTCTATCGTTGTTCCTTCCTGCAGGAGAGACCTCTAGGCAACTGTCTACCATTGTTCTGTCCTGCGGGAGACACCTCTATGCAACCGTCTACCATTGTTCCTTCCTGTGCGAAAGACCTCTAGGCAACTGTCTATCATTGTTCCCCCTGTGGGAGAGACCTCTATACAGCTGTCTACCATTGTTCCTTCCTGCGGGAGCGACCTCTAGGCAAGTGGGGAGGTTTTCAGGCGGAATGATGGATCCCTATATTTTCCCTAGTTGTCTGGAAACTTTCCCTGTCGTTATTACTGTCCCTGACATATGGGTAACCTGTCTCTACAATCCACGCACTAAATGCGCACCAAACCCAGGAGCAAGGGTTATTAACCACTTCAATAATGGGCAATTTTACCCACTTCCTACCCAGGCCATTTTTCAATCTTCATTTTTTAGCACTGTCATACTTTGAATGACAATTACGCGTTCATGCAACGCTGTACCCAAACCAAATTTTTATAATTTTTTTCGCACAAAAAAAGCTTTATTTTGGTGTTATTTAATTACGACTGTTTTTTACGTTTTTTTTTTGTTTTTTGCTAAATCAATGAAAAAATACAGAAAAAAATAAATTGCCTTTGCTTCTGTTATAAATATAAAAAAATATGCCAATTAATAATTTTTCTTCATAAATTTAGGCCAAAATGTATTCTGCTACATCCACTATAGTCCACTATACACTATATACAAACTATGGTATATATCTGAAAATCGATCAATCCTAATGTACTGAGGGCATTGTTATCCTGATGTAATTATCTATTTTTTTGAGGCCCAAAAATTTTGAGACAGTACAGATATACCCCAAATGACTCCTTTTTTGGAAAGTAGACTAGGGTATTTAGTAAGAGGCATGGCAAGTTTTATAGTACAGCATCATCATATAACTGGTTTGGCAGTGATCAGGGACACTGACTGGTGACAAAATTTTTTATTTAAAATGTTTTATTACATTTTTTTTTTTTCTTATTTCCTTTTACATTGTAGCACCCTCTAGTGTGCTACTATTGTGAGAATAGGTAAAATATAGTCTGACTGGCTAAGCGTCATGAGTCATGGAATCTGGGCCAGGGTTTACTAAAGTTCAGGGCTGGGTGACTCATACAGGCAGCTCTCTGGTGCCTCCCCCCTTGTCTAGAAAGTTGGAAAACATTCTGGAAGCTGGAGGGTGGAGGCTAGGAGGGCTGTCCTGCATGTTTAAGGGAGCTTGGCCAATTCACAGGCGGTGGGCCTAACAGGGGACTAAGTCAACCCTTAAAGAGGAAGTAAAGCCTGGGAAAAAAAATACACCCTGCAAGGCAAAGTCATAATGAGCTAGAATGCATAGCATACTAGCTCATTATGAATAACTTACCTGAGATCGAAGCCCCCGAAGCGACTCTCGTCGACGTCCTCCGTCGCTGCCATGATACCCGGAGTGACTTCCGGGTATCGCAGGTCTGGCGCTGTGACTGGCCGGAGCCGCGATGACGTCATTCTGGCGCATGCGGACAGGAGGCATATTCGCCTTAACTTGCGGCCCGCTCAGTGTGCATGCGCCATAGACAGCAGTGCCCGGTTTTTGTAAAATATCTCCTTAACCGTGTAGATATCTCTTGCACTTACAGGTAAGCCTTAATCTAGGCTTACTTGTAGGTTAAAGTGGTCCCAGAGGGTTTACAACCACTTGAAATATGGATAAGCCATGCCATCAGGGGAGTCAGGTGGAATATGAAGATAAAGAGCTGAGGGGGACTGTCGGTGGGCCTCAAAGGGGCTCCTGCCAGGAAGGGGCTCTACCTCAGGCTGGGGCTCAGGTGGCTGTCCTGGAAGGATTCTACCACAGAATAAGTTGGAGGAGGATTTCCTGAGAGACAACGGGAGCCAGGAGAGGACATTGTGAGTACTGCAACAAGGGACAAGGGACATACAAGGGGGAGAGACTGCCATAGGTAGCAGGTCTCTCCGGAAAAAAGTGGTGCACTTAAATCTTCCCTACCTTGCCCTGGGAGATCTCCAGAGAGTCAATCAGGTAGACTGGTAAAGAGAGAGTCAGTCAGGTAGATTGGTGAAGAGAGAGTTATTTGGGTAGACTGTTGAAGAGAAGCAGCTAGGTGGGCTGGTAAAGAAGCAGCCAGGTGGGCTAGCATTTCCTGCAGAAGGAAGAGCTGGGATCAGTGTCTACAAGGGAGCTGAAGGTACTTTAGAAGGCAGTCTATAACCAATTTAGTGCTACTTCTACAAGGGGCTGAGAGTTCCTAGCCTGTAAAGGGCTTTTGCATCTTTTAGGGGAGAATCCGAGTTGAATCAGTACATAGGGAGTAATCAGTACATAGGGAGGAATCAGTACATAGGGAGGAAGTTGTACCTAAGTTTGTTGCTACTATGTTGGGCATCCCATAATTCCCCTATCTACCCAAATTATTACCACCTAATAAAACGTAAAACCAAGCTCAAGGACTGTTCACTGTGTCTGTATGGAAGCAGAAGTTGTTGTGTGCCTGGCTGTGCAGCAGTGAGGAAACCTGTCATCTGCAACCACTGCGGGGGTAGTGCTACAACATTTTTGTTCTTTTTTTTTTCTTTTTTTACACACTGTGACCAGAGCAATATAATGTTACTATAGTAACAGTGTACTACTCTGGGGAAGTGATCAGGATTTATTTTTTTTTTTTTTTTTTTTTTAACACATTATGATTGCTTATAGCTGTGAATTTCATTGCATTTTACTGAATGAAATTGATTTATTCAGTTTGTTTTGTTGTGATTAGCTGTGATTGGCCACAGCTAATTCCATGGTACAGATGGGCTGTGATTGGCCACAGCTAATTCCATGGTACAGATGGGCTGTGATTGGCCCTGTCTGTACCATGTGATCACTGTGACCCATCACAGCTAGCAACACAATTGTAACAATGAATGGCATGAAAGGAAACCATTCATTGTTTACAACTGTCATGTGGTCTGCTGTGATTGGTCACAGCGATCACATGGTACTGGCAGCAGGCCGGTACACTGACTGGTCATCGTATGTGTCCAATGGACACAGTAGGTGACAGATCGCAGCCGCGCACGAGGCTTGTTCCAGGAAGATGTCATATAATGTCCACCCAAGAACGACGAAATCCCGCTCGCCTGTCAAATTGCTATAAGCCAGGTGAGAACTAGCTAATAGACTGTGCCTGACCCAAGATGGCTACCAGAGTCACATGGGCTGGCAGCATCCAACTGGATCACTTCCCCAGTGACCCAGGAAACCATAAAGGAACCATGTTCCTCCTGAATTCTTCTCCCTCAGCACTGCTGTTGCGGTTGAGTGCCATGTGCAGAGGAGAAAATAGACCGCTGCTGCCTACATGTCTACCATTGTTCCTTCCTTCGGGAGAGACCTCTGGGCCACTGTCTACCTTAGCTGCTTTTGCGAGGAAAAGACCACTGCCCAGAACCCACCCAGAAGTGAGACATCCAACACTGCGCGATCTTTCAAATTATTAACAGGTATTATTAACTGGTCGGCTGCCAGCATTGGGGGCATCATCAGCCTCCGAGCGACAAGGATACTGCACAGCACTGCCGGAGAAAATGTATTTTTCATTGTTTGCAAAGACTGCAAGCACAAAAGGCCACAAAGTAATTACCTCAGCTGCGCTGAAAGAATTGAGTCAGAAATAATTAACTTCTAACAAACTCTTTACTTTTTATTTAACCTCAACCTCAATTAAACCGCTGCAGCGCACTTCCTTCCAATACGGGCAGCGAGGTTATAACTCGCCCGGTAGCATCTCTGCAGTAAACACACAGAAATATTGTAGACTCCGTCACATCGACTGCAAACGTTTCACCTGCTAATAAAAGATGTCAACCAGCTAGTCAGAAACTCACCAGACTGCTCATACTGTAGGTTACCAACACAAAGCTATTGAATCCTTTCATGGCTGTTTTTTTTTTTCTCCATGGTGTGAGATAGTGCTCAGGTACAGTGTAGATGTCCAAGTCCCGATAGGAATGGATAGTAGACATGTGCAATTCGTTTAGTTTTTTTTCGTTTTTAATTTTTTTTCGTTATTTTCGTTCGTTCATTTTCGTACGAATGAACGAATGATTCGCTAAAAATTTTAACGAATCGTTCGAATCGAACGAATCCGATTAACGAATCATTCGAACCGAACGAATCCGAAAAACAACGAAAATCCGAAAAAAACAAATTAGAAACAACGAATGTACGAATGAAGAAAATCCGAAAAACGAAAACAGGAACAACGAAAATGAACGAAAAAATTCGTACATTCGTAACTTTTTTTCGATTCGTAATTTTCCGTGTCTCTTACAATGGCGTTGCTTAACGTGCCTCGAATGGATTGAACGAAAAAGTTAGTAAATTCGTAACTTTTTATTTTTTTTGATTCGTACTTTTCCGTGTCTCTTACAATGGCGTTGCTTAACGTGCTTCGAATGGATTGAACGAAAAAAATTGTACATTCGTAACTTTTTTTTTCGATTCGTAATTTTCTGTGTCTCTTAAAATGTAATAATAGCATACACATTACATAAAATTATGAATTATGCTCCGATTACGAATCTACGAATGTTACGAATGTACGAATATATACGAATGCGTCCGAATTTCGAATAAACGAAAATTAAACTAACGAAAAAATGAATCAACGAAAAATAACTCTTACGAACGTACGA
Source organism: Lithobates sylvaticus (assembly GCA_028564925.1). Taxonomy (NCBI): domain Eukaryota; kingdom Metazoa; phylum Chordata; class Amphibia; order Anura; family Ranidae; genus Lithobates; species Lithobates sylvaticus. The sequence goes on along the minus strand of CM053026.1, from coordinate 740,187,994 downwards.
ATCGTTACGAATACGAACACTGACGACTTACGAAATTACGAATCGTTACGAATCAACGGAAACGAAAAAAACGAAACGAAAATAAAAACAAATTTTTTTCGGAAACGAAAAAAAAAAAAACGAAAATTGTGTCTACCACCAAAGCAATGTTCTGCCCCGTGATCACTATTATGTGGCCATTAGGAGCGAAAAAAAAAAAAAAACATGTGTAGCGGGGACCCTTTCACAAGGTGTCCGCTATATGTGGAAATGTATTTTTTTCCTCAGGACATTAATGGGGTTCTGAGGGTTAATTGCGCAGGTTCACTTTGCCATCAGTTTGGTTGGGCTGTACTAGGGTTCTGCCTGGTCATGGGTACACTGAGGTACACATGACAGACCCAGAACCAGGCCTGGTTGGACGTCTTAGGTATCAGTTTTCCCCGGAGCAAATCAGTGGGCGTGTCTGGCCCCGCTGTTTAGTCTGGGGAAGGGTATTTAAGGTGCTGGGGTCACGTGTTCGGGGTTCAGCCATAGCTGCCTGTTTCTGATTCTGGACCGGGGTAGCCCCGCGAGGGGTCCCGGGCCTGGGAGCATTTGCCGTCCCGCAACATGGTCCACTTGACTATGCCCACAGACAGACTTGTGTGGTCTGGGGCAAGGATCCATCTGTACCCGAGTCTCTGAACCGGCTGGTCCGAGGCACAGTTACTGAAGGAGGATTCAAGTCAAGGCGTCCTGGTGTGCTCACTGGAGGGGCACCATAGCTCACATAGGCAACCGAGGGAGGATTCTTTGGAGGAGGGCCAACAAGCTGGCATTTTAAGAAGAGCCTGGTTGCTGGGTTGTTATGGACACTAAAGAATCCGCGATTTCACAGTACTGCCAAGAAGACAGATAAAGATCCAGGTACTGGAGGCGCATGCGCGGCAGCTCCCAAGATGGCCGCCGGCATCTAGAGCTCCGCTCCACCACGGACCCCCGCTGACCACCGGAGCTCACCGAGCGCCCCCACGCCCCGCACACCGGGCAATTCACACGGGGGAAACCCCCAGGAACAAGCGGATTTCATCCCCGCAAGCCAAGCGGGACTTATCTGGCCAGATGACGGCGGCTCCCGGCCCCCTCAGCTATGCCAAAATGGCGGCGGCAACTCGAGGCCTTCACCACACGGAGCACCAGGAATCCTCTATTGCGGACCAGGACCAGATGACACAGGCCCTCACAGGTACCGACTATCCCCCGCTTCAGCCTGCTAGCTCCCCAGCTTCTACAGAATCCCTGCTGGGTGGTCTGACTGCTGTGTGTCCCACTACTCCCATGATGGACCCCCACACAGGCCTCATGCTCACTGTCAGTGAAGCTCAGGAGGACATCCCAGCCCCCACTGACTTTCCCTCAATGATGGTTGCCTTCTCTAATATGCTCTCCAAAAGCCTGGCACTCACTGTTACACAGATCACTAACTCATTCCATGCAGACCTGCAGCAGTTTGGAATGAGAATGGATATTATAGAACAGACGGCAGAACAAGCGGCAGCACAGATTAACCAAAATTCCAACAGCCTGCAAGAAGTACAGGAGCAATTAGAGACTGCTTTTTCTAAGATCGATGACCTTGAGAATAGGTCACGCAGGTATAACTTCAGGGTCAGAGGGATCCCCGAAACCGAAAAAGAGGTACAGAAAAAGATGAAATCATTGATAAAAAGCCTAATCCCTGATATCCCTGACCACCGCCTGGAGCTGGATAGGGCCCACAGAGCACTGCAGGCACCCCGATCAGATGGTCTTCCTCGCGACATCATTGTTAAACCGCATTATTATGCGACCAAGGAAGAAGTGATGCAGAAATCCAGATACGCAACCAATCTCAACTTTCAGGGACACAAAATCCAAATCTTCGCCGACATCTCACCATACACGATACAGAAAAGGCGAGCTCTCAAGCCATTACTACAAGTCCTCCAGGAGAAGGAAATCGCCTACCGCTGGTCCTTTCCTCTACGACTGAACTTCTCTTACAAGAACAAAGGCTTTGGCTTCTCCACTTTCCCTGAAGGTGAACGTCTTCTCACTCAGCTCGGTCTGATTCAACTAGAACCGCACACGGCGCAGGCTACCAGGGGAACTCCGACCTCGACGAAGAGACCTCCGCCAGCAAGCCCCCTGCAACACACCTGGCTGAAGCAAGGCTCGAAGCGCACGAAGGAAAACTTACCGACCTGAGACTTTGATCCTCGGTTACCACATAGTACACTTGTCTCCTGTTTTTGGTTCGCCCCTTTGGGGTCAAGGGTCAGTTTTGGGCCCTCAGTTCCCCCTTCTGTTTGGGGAGGCGGAATTGGGAATGGCCCCCCTTGCCCCAAATGCACGGTGAACTAGGTTGTTTTTAAACATTGACCTTTCCGTTCGGTCTTAAGTGACCGCAGTTTACAATTCTGTTGGGAACCTTGCAATAGCGACATCCCTAAGTCGCAACAGAGGGCTGATCCCTCTCTTCTATGGTTTGTGACTTCAGCGTATCAACGATCTGCTCTGACAGGGGTTTTTTTTTTTTTTCTTTTTTTTTTGGAGTTGCAGTTATCCAGATCTACTCCACCCTATACTGGTTTGTTATCCTGTTGACCCCTACTTAGGTAGAGGGGGAGGTTTCCCAGTAATTTAGCTCCATAACAGATACATACCTCTCCTCTCAGATGTTCAACTGTTCTCTTTGTTTTTACCTTTTTATTTAATTAATGGCTCATTTACCCCCTATAAGATGCTCCAAAGTTAATATATTAATCTTGGGTGGAGCTGCCGGGGATGGCCCCACCAAGCTCGCATTGTTATTTAAGCTTTTTGCCTGTCTGGCGCCCCCCCCCCCCCTCTTACCCCCCTGTCTGGGGGGTGGGAGGGGGGGGACGACGGACAGGAATCAAGGGACCTCTTGGCTCGGCTCTACCGAGCGGTTTACTTGCCAGAGATATTTTTTCCTTTTCCCTTAGGGGTCGCTCTGTATTTGGGAAATGATGAGTCCCTCTGGGGCTTTCGGATATGAATGATTTAAGGTGGCGGGTCTGTGGTGGATTCAGTGCACCTCACTTGGACCAGGAGACCTCCGGTGCACCTGGCTCCTAGCCCGGATTTCCTTTCTAAGGTCTTCCGGCTCCTCAGGTATTGGGGGCGGTTACGGCTAGTCCGTTCCGCCTCAGGGGTGGGCGAGGGTCAGGGGACCCTTATGTATTCATAATGGATGTGATTGTCACAGGGTTGCATTATATGTCACATAATGATATGCTTCTCTTTTCTTTCCTCCTTTGCTTATTCATCTCTTTTTCCTCCCCCCTTCCGACCGCTCCATCCCGAGATCGCAGATGCCTCAACTGTTCCCAGTCTTCTTACCCAGGCTCCAGAACCATTCTTCTTGGGCGACCAGAGGTTAACCTGATCCACCTTTCCCGTAGGCGGGGTAAGTCTCTAATTTTTGCTACCAACTACTCCCTTCTGATCCATGGCTGACACACCCACCAGTGCACCTACCTTAAAGATTATATCTCACAACACACAGGGTCTCAACTCCCCAATTAAACGTAGGAAAATTCTGCAACAATACCACTCATTGCATGCCGATATTCTCTTGTTACAAGAAACACATTTTCCTTCCACGTTTAACCCCACCTTTCTACATCAACACTACCCCCAATTCTTCCTGGCCTCGGCGGAAAACAAAACGAAAGGGGTCGCGGTCTGTTTTGCCAAGCATATTAACTTGTCGCAACCCGAAACGATCAAGGACCCGCAGGGTCGCTACATTCTAGTATCTGGCTATATTGATGGGGAACTCTACACTTTTGTATCATACTATACTCCCAACAAGGGCCAGAGGGCCTTTTTTGAAGTTTTACTCCAAAAGCTACAAAAACACCTCAGAGGTACGGTTTTCCTCGGGGGGGACTCAAATATAGCCTTTGATTTTTCACTTGACAAATTTACGAACGGCGCCACCAAACCCCGACGGCCCTCTAAACAAAGTGTGGTCATAGCGAAAATCCTGAACACAGCAGGGTTGATAGACGTTTGGAGGGAGGTTAACCCACATATGAAGGACTACACACACTTCTCGGCTCCTCACAATTCCTATGCCAGGATAGACCACATCTTTACAAGACCTTCTACGACCCCCCTGATCAGGAGTTCCAAAATTGTTGATTCTCCTCTTTCGGATCACTCCATGCTGACCTTACTAACTCAAAGACCAGTAGGGACTGATCATCGCCCGCGCTGGCGACTTAGAGAATCGCTCTTGAACGACCCCGTTCATTGCTCCCTTATAGAATCTGATATCCAAGAGTACTTCCTTCTTAACAAATCAGAAGAGATCTCTCCCACTATCATCTGGGCTGTGCATAAATCAGTGATTAGAGGGAAATTAATACAGCTATCTTCTAAACTCAAGGCAGCACATAGAGCAGACTCTTTGAAACTTTCTGAAGACTTCCGCATTCTAGCCAAGGCCCACAAACGGAACCCCACACCTACATCCCTCGCAAACCTTGACTCGGCCCGAGCATGCCTAAATTTATCCCTGACCACGGCAGCGGCGCAACATCTTCGCTGGACGGGTGCAAGATTCTACGCCCAAAAGGATAGAATCGGCTCACGCCTGGCAGCTAAACTGAACCCTAGACAGCGATCGCAGACCTTCCCTAAAATTAAGGTGGCTTCTGGGGATTTATCCCAGAACCCAACCAAGATAATGTACGCTTTCAAGCAATTCTACACCAAACTGTACCAACAAGACCCTAGCACCTCCTCAGCTCACAGGGACAAATTCTTAGCTGACCTCCCCTTACCGGTACTGCTTAAGGAACACAGTGACCGTTCACCCAAGCGGAGGTCCTCGATACCATCAAGAATCTTAAGATAGGCTCCTCCCCGGGCCCGGACGGCTTCTCCACAGGGTACTATAAGAAATTTGGTCAATGTCTGGCCCCACACTTGACTAAAATGTTTAATTCTCTCAGGAATGGAGCCCCATTAGACTCGGATCTAAATTCTGCATACATTTCGGTCATTCCGAAACCAGACAAAGACAATAGCGAGGTGGGAAACTACCGCCCCATCTCGCTCATAAACAACGATATCAAAATAATGACAAAAATTATGGCGAACAGAATGTCCAGCTTTATCTCCTCTTATATACACAAGGATCAGGTGGGCTTCATTCCTGGGAGACAAGGCCGAGACCAGATTAGACATGCCATTGACATAATCTCCCTACTCAGATCACAATGGGATGGCACACCCCCTCAGAAGGGCTTCCTTCTATCGATTGACCTTCACAAAGCGTTTGACTCGCTGGACTGGGAATACCTGTCTGATCTTCTCCATAGATGGGGATGCGGCAGACATTTTCTCAATATCATTAACTCACTATACTCTAACCCCTCTGCACAAGTGCGCCTGCTGGGCAGATACTCAGACTTCTTCCCCATAAGCAGAGGAACCCGACAGGGTTGCCCACTTTCGCCTCTCCTCTTCGCGATAGCCATTGAGACGTTGGCTATCGCCCTGAGGACTAATCCGGACATCAAGGGAGTCAATTGCGGCACTCAGGAACACAAATGCGCCCTTTATGCGGATGACCTCCTCCTGTTCATCTCCTCCCCCCTCACGTCTATGCCCATGATTATGCGTACCCTTAAAGACTTTAGTGGGATATCCGGTCTACGGGTGAACATGTCCAAGTCACTAGCGTTAAATATAACATTACCCCCGGATAGCCTTAAACAGCTCACAACCAATTTCGCTTTCCCTTGGGCCTCTGCAACACTACCCTATCTAGGTATTAAATTAACGTCTGACATAAACGGACTTCTCACAGCCAACTACCCGGTCATGATACAAAAATGTAAAAGAGATTTGGAGAGGTGGTCCAAATGTGGTCTATCCTGGCTGGGCAGGCTTCACGCAGTCAAAATGACCCTACTTCCACGTATGCTCTATCTATTCCGCTCGCTACCAATCCCGTTCCCCAAGCAATTCCTCAACAAGTTACAATCGGACATATTACACTTCATCTGGGGGAATAAAGGGTATAGGTGCCCCTCGGAAACACTTTACCGCCTGAGATCCCAAGGAGGCTTAGGTCTTCCCAATCTCTGGAAATACTATCAGGCAGCACAGTTAGCTCAAATCTCTACAGCATTCTCACAGAACTCGAAACCAGATTGGCTGTCTATGGAAAAGCAAGCCATCCCCTCAAACACCATAGATTTCCTTTTGGGGTGCAAGCCTAGGCTCAGACCGGCAGTTATGGCGCCTACTCTCTCACACTCACTAGCCCTCTGCTCCAAACTCTTCACTCTGCCTACCATCATTTCCCCAATAAGGCCCCTGTCACACCTATTCCATAATCCAGATTTTAACCCGGGGATGGAAATTCAAGCCTTTAAATGGTGGACCGACAAAGGACTCTATAGGATAGGACACTTCTTTTCCCCCTGAGGCCCCATTTCCCTAACACATTGTCAGAAAAAGCTGGATATGCCTAACTCCGAACTCTTTAGGTTCTCACAGATCTCTCATTTCCTCCATTCAATATGGACCGATAAACCCTTGCCCCCTACTATCACTACCTACGAACACTGGTGTGTCAATCAAATGGATCAGAGGGGAGGCATCTCTTTGATCTATGCAGCACTGATGCATAGGGAAACTAAACCCTCTTATGTCCGAGCCTGGGAAGCAGACGTGAATAACACTTGGGACACCGCAACTTGGTTTCGAGCCACGGACAGAGCTTTCAAAGGTATTCTTAATATTTCTCTTATTGAAGCTAGTCTGAAGGTTTTGATCAGGTGGTACTATGTTCCCTCCAGGCTGGCCAGGTTATTTCCGGGTACTCCACCGGTCTGCTTCAGGGAATGCGAGATGGAGGGTTCTATGCTTCATATTTGGTGGACCTGCCCTCGCATCAGATCGTATTGGCGGAAAGTATTCCGTACAATCAGCACTTTAACAGGTACCGCTGTTCCGCCTCACCCTAACTCAGCTCTGTTCAATCACCCAATAACTGGACTCCCTAAAGCATTTCAAACCCTATCCTTTTTTATTTTACTGGGGGCCAAAATAACATTAGCCAAAGCCTGGAAGAAACATTCTGTCTCCTTTCAGCTCTTTAAAACAAAAGTATCATGGATCATGGCCCAAGAACAGATTGTGGCCAAACTGGATGACAAGCTGGAGAAATTCCAGAATTTATGGGAACCGTGGGCCACCTTCTGTAACATTTCTCTAATCCCTGGCCTTCCACCTGGTGTGACAATCTATGGGACTACTAGCTGATTCTCCTTCCCAACCCCCCACCCTCCTCTTCCTCACACGTTTCTCTTTTCTTCTCTTATACTGCCTCTCTTGGCTAGGACAACTTAGAACCTTGCCGGACATTAGGCTCCTTGGGAACGATTGACCGACACTACTGTCTGGTAGGAACCTTTCCATGTCAAGACATAACCTGAACCTGTGGCGGATATCTGGTAGTTCCCACTCCGGGGTGACAGCATGATCCCTTTTGGGGCACCCAGGAGTCTGGGATCTCCCAGACTCCTCCTATGCCTGACCCTTTAAGATGACATGTAGGGCCATATACAGGGAAGGAACCTTCCTGTACTCCCTTCATCCAAGAGATATGACTGGTCATGTATTATTGCTGCATGTGAACAGATCTTTCTACCTGTGGCACCACATCTTTTGTATATGTTTGTTATTATTCACATGTTCTTACTTACATGCATGTTGATGTTCTGTTATTGCAAAAATTTTCAATAAAAATTATTCAACTAAAAAAAAAAAGATCCAGGTACTGGGTACTAACTCTGGGAACCCCTGGACATGGATCAACAAGCCAAGCGGAGGTAACCGGTTAGCCCAAAAGTCAAGGCCACCCCATTGAGGGTTATGGCCGCTACACATGTTTATTTCAATGCCAGCCCTAAAAGCTGCAAATATTCACTTTACCTTCACTCCCTTGATGCTCCCTTCAGGTGATGGGGGCCAAGAGAAATACCTAGGATTGTGGAGGGGGGCAGCACAGGGACTAAGGTATCATGGACACTGGCTGTTTAGCCCCAGTGTATAAGACTCCAGCATCTAGGTGAGGGTGGAAGGCGGAGGCGCACCATCCAGTCCTGCTGCTAGCAGCCTGTAAAACTGACAGCCGAGGCTGATGGCGGCTGACAGCTGCTGCAAGTAGATGGGGCTGGATGTTGTACTGAGTGCTACCTACGTTTAGGGCAGTATACACCCAGGGACAAATCAGAGACGTGCAGTCAGGGGAGGCAGAGCCTCATCTGCCATGAACAAAAAAATAAATTAAAAAAAAATGATCGAGCTTTGAGGGTCGTAATTTTTGGGCGATATGTAGCTACCCCACCACTGGTCAACATTTGGGGCTCCTAGCATCTATGGTTCCAGAGATACGGGGCTCCTTGCACAGCCTGTCAGAAGATACTGTACATACAGCATGGCCAGTTTAAATACAAGCTGGCACACTCTGTTTGCAGCAGGCTAAGAGGATGAGATCACAGTGCCTCTCACTTCTTACATATCCCCCAAAATTATGACCCTCGAAGCGCGATTATTTATTTTTTTGTTCATGGCAGCAATTCAGGGACTCGCCAGCCAATAGTGGCCTCAGCGGAGGAAGTTCAGGCAGTGTGGCAGGTACAAGTAGGTCCACAGGGCAGTGGTCCTTCACAAACCCATCACGGGTCCTCAGATGGCTGTGTGTTTTGGCCTCTGCTTCAGGGTCCCAGTGTCTAGAATGCCACACAGAGCTACAAGTCCCAGCAGTGCAGAAAGAAAAGTCTGTCTCAGCAGTTCCATGTATTTTCTAGTCTCCTTCTAATGCCCCGTACACACGGTCGGACATTCCAACCACAAAATCCGTCGGATTTTTTCTGACGGATTTTGTCCGAAACTGGTGTTGCACACACAAGGTCGGACAAAGTTGTCGGAAATGAGAAAACAAAGAAAAAGAAACTGCGCTAAGGCTCTAAATAAATGGATGTATCCCCACCAGATACAATATGGTCAATTAAGCTCCAAAGGTAGCAGCAACTATAGCCGTGTTATATACCAGCAACAAAATATAAAGGAAAAAACAAAAGCTGCGCTTTACCCAAACAGTGACTGGAGGGTGGAAAAAGGGACCGAGCGGTGATAATAGCTCGGGCCGATTTGTTCATCCAACCAGCATATAGGAAAGGATAATGAATCCTTAAATAGTGAGTGAACAAAACAAACTATAAAATTGTGAATATACATAAATTTGAAAAAAAACATAAACAAAAATATATAATCAAGTAATCAGTGGGGTGAGGCTGGTGAGATCACCAGGAAGAGAAACGTCCTAAGCACAGAGCGGAGGTTCTGCATTTCCTTGTGACCGCGTCTTTCTAATGAATACTCATTAAACAATTAGAGCCTGCAGCTGATTTGTTTCGCCAGCAAGAATTAGCAGGATTTGCATCTTTGGGTCTGTGGAATACCATCTATCCTTGTAACATATCGGGTGCCACCTGGAGTCGTGAGGAATATTCACCCCTACCGGTTATTGGTCATCCAGACTGTGGCCTTATTGGAGGTTTCTTTACAACATTACTATCTATGCTTTCTATGATCCTCTGTAACGGGGGATCATAGTGTTGTGGTAAGCACACATCTTACACATTGTGGTGACGGTCTGGACGCTTCACAAATATCTGCAATCTTATTTGAACGTTTTTTCAATCATTATGGACTCACATATATTGACTTTATATGCCATTTAGTCCCATTCACGGGGTGTTTTCACATTCACTCATCAATTGTATGGACTTGATTATATAATTTTGTTCATTTTTTTTTCAAATTTATGTATAGTCACAATTTTATAGTTTGTTTTGTTCACTCACTGTGACGGACCCCGTACTCAAGATGTCCGCCGTAAATGCTTCCTCCGTCCGGTACCACACAATCCAAGACCCTTTAGCCCACCCAGTCACCAGACAACACCAGTGTAGGGTACATCAGGAATAAAAATCTTTATTTGACATGTCACACATATATACAGCCAGATGACTCACACCTAACCTAATCAGCATGAGCTAATTATCTTAATCAACACTGGACTCCTTCATTCAATTGCAGGGTTAATTAGCACATACAACAATAGGTGAAACACTCCTACAAGCCAGACTATATTCATTTACACAACAACCAGGCTGACTGGAGTTCATGACATTAGCATCTCTTGCTAATATTCCAAATACACATACAGAGTCTGTGTCCTGGGGGCCAGCATGGACCCGAATCCAAGTAACACCAGCTCTGGGGTCCCCAGGCATGCAGCCCAAAGAGCACCGCCGTTCCCCCAAATGCCAGGGCCCATAATCGCAAGGCAATAGGCTTGCATTCAGTCCCCTCCAACAGCCCCTGTCCCAGACAGGTCTGTCACACTCACTATTTAAGGATTCATTATCCTTTCCTATATGCTGGTTGGATGAACAAATCGGCCCTGGCTATTATCACCGCGCTCGGTCCCTTTTTCCACCCTCCAGTCACTGTTTGGTGTCTGGTGTTTCTTCCTTTAAAAGTTGTCGGAAAATCCGATCATTCCGAACGAGGTGACGTACAACACGTATGATGGGACTACGTACAGGGCAGTAGCCAATAGCTTTCACCTCCAAATTTCTTCTGAGCATGCGTGGCGCTTTGTGCATCGGAATTCTATACACACGATCGGAAAAAGTCCGATTGGATTTTGTTGTTGGAAAATTTCAGATCCTGCTCTTAAATTTTTTCCGTCGGAAATTCCGACGGAAAAAGCCCACTAGGGCCCACACACGATCGGATTTTCCGACAACATAATCCGATCAGATTTGTTCCATCGGAATATCGGACCGTGTGTACGGGGCATAAGAAGACCTGCAGCCATGATCTCCTCTATCCATCACTGAAGTAAGCTCTCCACAGTCTGACCCCTTGTAAGGGCCCACTAGGCACATTAGGCATGTGGGTCCCAAGCCTGTGCGACTGAGGAGGGTTTGGGATTGGGAAAGATCTGGCAACCTACGTTAAAAAATAATTCACCAAGAAATCTCTGTAGAGAAGGTTGTTAAGTATATCAGACATGATGCCCAGAAATCTGGCCTATATATTTACTGATGCCCCATACACACGAGCGGAATTTCCCTCAGAAAAATCTTGGATGGTTTTTCCAACGGAATTCCACTCAAGCTTGGCTTGCATACACACGGTCACACAAAAGTTCTCTGAAATGTCGACCGTCAAGAACGCGGTGACGTACAACACTACGGCGAGCCAAGAAAATGAAGTTCAATGCTTCTGAGCATGCGTCAAATTGTTTCCGAGCATGCATAGGATTTTTGCGCGTTGGAATTGGTACAGACGATCGGAATTTCCGATCGGAACTTTTTCCGACCGAAAAATTGAAAACATGCTCTCAATCTTTTGCTGGCGGAAATGCCGCCAGCAAAAGTCAGATGGAGCATACACACGGCCGCATTTTCGGACCAAAAGCTCACATCGTTCTTTCGATACAACTGAACAAATAGAACACACATGGGAAGCATGTGTCTCACCAGGATTACAGTACTTAGCTACTACATGATAGCCTAAGAGCTCATGCGTTTTGATTGGCCACTCAGGTACTCATGACAGTTACATGCGTGCCAGGAGAGAAACCTCAGCCCTGTGTATGCTCCACACTGGACGCTGTGGTTCCCTCCATTGACCCCTACCCTCCATCCATGCTGTATCCTGTAGGTACATAAGGGTATATAGTCCTCCAAAAAATGGAAAATGCACACCAATGTTAGATCAAATCTTCTTAATTTAGTTAAAATGGATACTACTGGAAGATGAGATCTCTCACATATTTTTCACACCAACTAGCATTTAATAACAGGTCATCTATTCTATGATTAAAGTGGAAATAAACTGAATAATTTAACTGTTTCTATTGCTAACTGTACTCCAATTAAATAATATAAGGGAGACTGAATCTAACATTGCAGTCCCATCTCCATTTTTTTTTTTCTTTTGGTGAGCTGAAGGTACACCCAACAATTGTGGGTTGGAGTGGGCTGATCTGGAGTGCTAATATTTGTTGTACACTCACCGACCACTTTATTAGGTACACCTTGCTAGTACCGGGTTGGACCCCCTTTTGCCTTCAGAACTTTAATTCTTCGTGGCATAGATTCAACAAGGTGTTGGAAACATTCCTCAGAGATGTTAGTCCATAGTGACATGATGGCATCATGCAGTTGCTGCAGATTTGTCCGCTGCGCATCCATTAAGAAAATCTCACATTCCACCACATCTCAAAGGTGCTCTATTGGATTGAGATCTGGTGAGTGTGGAGGCCATTGGAGTACAGTGACCTCATTGTCATGTTCAAGTAACCAGTGGTGAGATGATTGGAGCATTGTGACATGGTGTATTATCCTGCTGGAAGGAGCCATCAGAAGATGGGGACACTGTAGTCATAAAGGGATGGACATGGTCAGCAACAATACTCAGGTAGGCCGTGGTGTGTAAATGATGCTCAATTGGCACTAAGGGGCCCAAAGTGTGCCAAAAAAAAATATCCCCCACACCATTACACCACCAGCCTGAACCGTTGATACAACGCAGGATGGATCCATGCTTTCATGTTGTTTATGCCAAATTCTGACCCTTTTTTTGGACCATTCTCTGTAAACCCGAGAGATGATTGTGCATAAAATATTTTTTAACATTTTTTTTGAAATATTTTTGACCAGCCCATCTGACACCAACAACCATGTTGTTGTTCAAAGTCACTAAAATCCCCTTTCTTCCCCATTCTGACGCTCAGTTTGAACTCCAGCAAGTCATTTTCACCACATCTAGATGCCTAAATGCATTGAGTTGCTGCCATGTGATTGGCTAATTAGCAATTTGTGTTACCAAGCAATTGAACAGGTGTACCCAATAAAGTGGCCGTGTGAGTGTATATATCCAACCAGAGTGGATAGAGTGGATAGAAGGGAAATGTGTAACAATGCGAAAAGCTTGTCCTATATCCAGAACAAGCATGCAGCAAGGGAAGTCATAACTTCTGAATTGCAAACTTGTTCTGCACAAATTACTTAAAAAGTAGGGCTGTTACTGATTAAACTTTTCGTGTTCGATTAATCGTTTTTTTTATCGATTAATCAACTAATTTTGATTAATTATAACGCACATACAGATCCAACTTCTTTTAACTGATCTCCTTGCATTGCAACTCTGCATTAGTCAGTGGCAAATGTGGTATACACTATATACAATCACCCGACACTAGTTAGTTTCCACAATCCATTTTCACAGTTCACAAATACGTTTTGAATTCAAACTGTAGCACTGACGTAAGTAATTTTTTTTCCACAGTAGTGTGACAATCCCTCCACCTCCGGTCTAACTAATCACTCTCACCTTATGGCATGGACCCCTGTGCAGACAGGTGGTCATGCAAGCGGGTATCAAAAGGGTTAACACGGACTATAAACTTCTCTCCTTAGATCTCAGCAAGGACGGCAAGTCATGGGTAGAAAGAAAAGATCTCACCGCTTAAGTATAAGATTTTAATTTTGTGTTCAAACACAAACTACTCACATAAAGATGATAAAAACACAGCATGTAAAGCCGACAATCGTGTTAGTCCTGTAGGGCAGCAGCGGGTGACGTCATGCGTAGCTCCTCCCCAGTATGCGTTACGTTCAATCAGAACTTCGACTTCACCGGACTCCTCCCCCCTTCCCTTCGTTAGCAGACGGAGGCACTTGGGGAAGGGGGGAGGAGTCGATGTCTGTGACGTCACCGGATCTCCGACGGAACTCCCTGAAGACCCGGAAGCCGATGGAGAGTACCGATCAAAAGAATTTTAATTGATCAAAAAAATGAATCGAGGAATTAATCTTTAGTTTTCCAGCCCTATTAAAAAGCATTGAGTCCAGAATGTCAGTAACGAATAGCATGGAAACTCGTTTTTTCAGAAGCAGGTCTACAATAAAAGCATTCATATTTCTTCTCTTCATAGGTTCACTTTATTGTTACATTGACTGACTTATATAGAGCAGATGTACCGAATACTCATCTGATGAACCTATTGTTCTGTGGACAGTGACGGTCAATATTCATTGCTCTGTGTATTCCCTGGTAGAGTTCTGAAATTGAGCATGACCCCATGTAATCAAAAGCCGAGGCACTTTCCAAACATCCAAGTTTCTGCCCAGCAAACCATTTTGTTGTTCCTGCTCTAAACTTAAAATACTACCTGCCCGAAAATGTCTAGAATATTACTCACAAATACGGGTTAGATTTGGAAACTTAGACATTTTGGATAAGCTGAAAAGTGAAGGAAACTAAAGACTTTCAACTATTTTTTAAAATCTATTTGAACTCTTTTCCATACTTTAAAGCTGAACACCAGACAAATTATTATTATATTATATTATATATCCATTCCTTAAGGTTTAGTACCTTTGTAACAGCTGTTGTGGTCTTCACTTATATAATTATTTTTGCACTATTTTTTCCATTAGCGCGAGTTTTAGTTTGTATTGTATTATTATTAACCACTTGCCGACCAGCCCGCGTCATTTTACTGCGGCAGGTCGGCACGATCCCGCAAACCGTTGTAGCTATACGTCGGCTCGCGGGATCGGGATAGCAGGCGCACGCAAGGGTGCCGATGCTCGCGGGCCGACGGTCACGATGACCGCCGGCCACAAGCGAGCATGAGGGACAGAACACAGAAGTGTGTGTGTAAACACACAAATCCGTGTTCTGTTCTGAGAGGAGTGACAGATCGTGTGTTCCTATTAGATAGTAACCACGATCTGTCACTTCCTCTAGTCAGTTCCCTCCCCCTTCAGTTAGAATCACCTCCCAGGGAACACAATTAACACCTTGATCTTCCCCTAGTGTTAACCCCTTCTCTGCCAGTGACATTTTTACAGTAATCAGTGCATTTTAATAGCACTGATCGCTGTATAAGTGCCAATGTTCCCAAAAATGTGTCAAAAGTGTCAGATCACCGCCATTACTAGTAAAAAAAATAATAATAAAAATGTTATAAATCTATCCCCTATTTGGTAGACGCTATAACTTTTGCGCAAACCAATCAATATACACTTATCGCGATTTTGTTTTACCAAAAATATGTAGAAGAATACATATCGGCCTACATTGAGAAAAATTTTGGTTTTGTTTAAAAAAAATGGGGATATTTATTATAGCAAAAAGTACAACATATTGTGTTTTTTTCAAAATTGTCTGACTTTTTTTGTTTATAGCGCAAAAAATAAAAACCACAGAGATGATCAAATACCACAAAAGGAAAGCTCTATTTGTGGGAAAAAAGGACGTAAATTTTGTTTGGGTGCAACGTCGCACGACCGCGCAATTGTGAGTTAAAGCGACGCAGTGCCGAATCCCAAAAAATGGCTCGGTCATTCAGCAGCCAAATCTTCCGGGGCTGAAGTGGTTAATATCATTGTAGCACTACCCACGTAGGAGCCGCTGGTGAATATGGGTATCTCTCACCCTGCACAGCCAGGCACACAAATTCTCCACTCACTCTGGAGACAGGAATCAGTCCTTGCAGCTTTGTTTTTTGTTTTTTTGTTAGGGGGATCGAACTTGGATGGGGAAGCCCACCTGATCAGCAGGGAAATCTTCAGGGACACAAACTATATACATCCAGTATATATACACTTCTCCTCTTCTACCTCCAGCACAATCTTGCTTGTAGAACTACATCTCCCAGGACCAGCTAGCACTGACAAATTGATCCAACTCAGACCCAGGCAGATCCAGAGAAAATACCATTTACAGGCATGCCTCTCAGTCCTCTAACTGCAACACTCGCCAGCCCTCCTGGCTGTCTTCTTCCCTTGAGATTTGCCATGATTTCCAATCAGGGCCGGATTAACATAGGGGCTGATGGAGCTGCAGCTCCAGGCCCCTGCCTTAAAATCGGCCCACACAGCCAGCAGTACAAGCCCGATTTCTCCTGTCCATAAACGTCTATGGGACAGGAGAAGCTGTGTGTAAATGTAGGGGTGTCTGGCTGTACCTGTGTTGGCTCACTGTGGTTATTAGTATCACAGTACACAGTTCCCCCCCTACACAAATGGCTCTGCCTTCCCCCTCCCCTCTCTCTCCTCTCTCTCTGTGAAGTCCGTGCAGTGAAGGAGCCGTGTGGGCGGGGAAGTTGTGAACAGAGCAGCCGGTGTTCTATCACCAAGTGTTCGGCTGTCACTAGGTGTCCGAAGTCTACTGCGCATGCGCAGCGCATGCGCAGTCCGGATCCACAAGATTTTCGGAAATTGTCGGAAGATGAGCGGCGCCTGCGCCGTGAGTCGAGGAGAAGCCCCCACCATCCAAGCGGACATAGGGTTAGTCAAATTGAGAGGGCCCCTCGCGGGCTCGCTTCGCTCGCCACGCATCGGGCACGGCCTCGCTGCGCTCTGCACTTTTATATTCTAACTCTATGTCCACTGGGATGGTGGGGCTTGAAAGTGGACTCACGGCGCAGGCACCGTTCATCCTCGGCAATTTTCGGAATATGGGCGTTCTGTGTACTGCGCATGCTCAGTACACCTCGGACACTTGGTGATGGGGGACGGATAATGATACAACACCGGCAGATGGAAGGTGAACTGAACACATATGTGAGTGATGAGCTTCTGACCATCCAAGTGTCAGCTCAGTGACTCTTATCTCCCTTCTCTCACCCTTTACTTTTTCCTTCAGCAATGGCTGTTATAACTGCAGCCAATATGTTTAGACTTGGCTCCTTGTGCTTTCAGGTGGGTTCACACTGGTTTGCAAAGTTTTGGCCCATTGCTGGTGTATACGCAGGTTTCCTGTGTTATACCCGCAGTCCTATTGATTTATATCAGGTTGCATGTTTTTTTCTGAAAGCACACCAAAATTTCTGCATGCTGCATCTTTGGCGCACTGTCAAAAAATGCGGCAAAAACCTGCAACCTGATATAAATCAATAGAACTGCAGCTAAAACTGCAGATACACAAGCAGTGCAGCCAAAACTGCAGCACACCAATGTGAGCCCAAATGCTTGTACACACCCCCCTCTGTAGAACTTGGTCTGATCAATACTGCTGGCATTCATTTTACACACAGCCACACTATCCCAGGTCAGGAGGGGTGGGGGCCCCAGGGATTTGTTTGACTATGTAGGCCCTGTCCCTTCTACCCATCCAGGAAAAGTCCTGGAGGGAGTGGCAAGTGGCACACTGTATCTGGTGGCAGGCTATAGGTGGCAAGTGGCACACTGTATCTGGTGACAGGCTGTCAGCAAGTGGCACACTGTATCTGGTGACAGGCTGTCAGCAAGTGGCACACTGTATCTGGTGACAGGCTGTCAGCAAGTGGCACACTATCTGGTGACAGGCTGTCGGTGGCAAGTGGCACATTGTATCTGGTGACAGGCTGTCAGTGGCAAGTGGCACACTGTATCTGATGGCAGGATGTCGGTGGCAAGTGGCACGCTGTATCTGGTGACAGGCTGTCGGTGGCAGGTGGCACACTGTATCTGGTGACAGGCTGCTGGTAGCAAGTGACACACTATATCTGGTGGAAGTATGTCGGTGGCAAGTGGCACACTGTATCTGGTGGCAGGCTATAGGTGGCAAGTGGCACACTGTATCTGGTGACAGGCTGTCAGCAAGTGGCACACTGTATCTGGTGACAGGCTGTCAGCAAGTGGCACACTGTATCTGGTGACAGGCTGTCAGCAAGTGGCACACTATCTGGTGACAGGCTGTCGGTGGCAAGTGGCACATTGTATCTGGTGACAGGCTGTCAGTGGCAAGTGGCACACTGTATCTGATGGAAGGATGTCGGTGGCAAGTGGCACGCTGTATCTGGTGACAGGCTGTCGGTGGCAGGTGGCACACTGTATCTGGTGACAGGCTGCTGGTAGCAAGTGACACACTATATCTGGTGGAAGTATGTCGGTGGCAAGTGGCACACTGTATCTGGTGGCAGGCTATCGGTGGCAAGTGGCACACTGTATCTGGTGACAGGCTGTCAGCAAGTGGCACACTGTATCTGGTGACAGGCTGTCAGCAAGTGGCACACTGTATCTGGTGACAGGCTGTCAGCAAGTGGCACACTATCTGGTGACAGGCTGTCGGTGGCAAGTGGCACATTGTATCTGGTGACAGGCTGTCAGTGGCAAGTGGCACACTGTATCTGATGGAAGGATGTCGGTGGCAAGTGGCACGCTGTATCTGGTGACAGGCTGTCGGTGGCAGGTGGCACACTGTATCTGGTGACAGGCTGCTGGTAGCAAGTGACACACTATATCTGGTGGAAGTATGTCGGTGGCAAGTGGCACACTGTATCTGGTGGCAGGCTATCGGTGGCAAGTGGCACACTGTATCTGGTGACAGGCTGTCGTGGTAAGTGGCACGCTGTCGGAATTTCCGATCGTGTGTACACAAGTCCAACGCACAAAAGTTCACGCATGCTCGGAATCAAGCAGAAGGAGCCACACTGGCTATTGAACTTCCTTTTTCTCAGCTCATCGTACGTCTTGTACGTCACCATGTTCCAATGTTCGTAATTGTTGGCCAACATTTGTGTGACCGTGTGTATGCAAGACAAGTTGGAGCCAACAACCTTCAAACAAAATTCCACAGTTTTGTTGTTGGAAAGTCCGATCGTGTGTATGGGGCATTACTCTACCAACAAGGGATGAGTGAGTTTGGGGTGGAGAAACTTGACTGGCCTGTCCTGACCTCAACCCGACAGAACACCTTTGGGATGAATTAGAGTGGAGACTGCGAGCCAGGCCTTCTCGTCCAAAATAAGTGCCTGACCTCACAAATGTACTTCTGGAATAATGGTCAAACATTCCCATAGACACACTTCTAAACCTTGTGGACAGCCTTCCCAGAAGAGTTGAAGCTGTTATAGCGGCAAAAGGTGGGCCAACTCAATATTGAACCCTATGGACTGGGATGCCATTAAAGTTCATGCGCGTGTAAAGGCAGGCGCCCCAATACTTTTGGTAATATAGGGCACACTGCTGCCTAGGACGCTATTCTCTTCTCTCTGAGTCTCAGCATCAACAGGCAGCTGCCACTCTGTTCGCACATAGTGTCAGAGGTGCAGCGGCGGCAGAGGACTGTGTCTGTGTTCCGACTCCCGAATGAATGGAAGCAAGCAAACATTCATTGATGGGTATTTGTAGGCTGCATTGATGGGCGCTGGTAGGCTGCATTGATGGGCGCTGGTAGGCTGCATTTGATGGGCGATGGTGAGGTTGCATTTAATGGGAGCTGGTGAGGCTGCATTGATGGGTGCTGGTAGGCTGTATTTGATGGGCGCTGGTAGGCTGCATTTAATGGGCGCTGGTGAGGTTGCATTTGATGGGCGCTGGTGAGGTTGCATTTGATGGGTGCTGGTGAGGCTGCATTGATGGGCGCTAGTAGGCTATATTTGATGGGCGCTGGCGAGGCTGCATTTGATAGGTGCTGGTAGGCTGAATTTGATGGGAGCTGGTGAGGCTGCATTGATGGGTGCTGGTAGGCTGTATTTGATGGGCGCTGGTGAGGCTGCATTTGATGGGCGCTGGTGAGGCTGCATTGATGGGTGCTGGTGAGGCTGCATTTGATGGACGCTCGTGAGACTGCATTGATGGGCACTGGTGAGGTTCCATTTGATGGGCGCTGGTGAGGCTGCATTTATGGGAGCGCTGGTAGGCTGCATTTGATGGGTGCTGGTAGGCTGCATTTGATAGGTGCTGGTGAGGTTGCATTTGATGAGCGCTGGTGAGGTTGCATTTGATGGGCACTGGTGAGGCTGCATTAATGGGCACTGGAGAGGCTGAATTTGATGGGCACTTCATTAAAAAGGTGGTGTATACATGGGCAGGGCAAGTGGAGTCAGGGTGGAGCCAGGGGGGTGGCAAAATTAGGTTTTGCCTAGGGTGTCAAAAATCCTTGCATCAGCCTTGTGAGGAACAGTAATATTTTTTTTTCAAAAGCTCTAATTCTTCACTCACAAGGTGGGAGAGCAGCAATTACATTAACTAAGTGTGTGCTGGCTCAGTGTGGGCAATCAAAATGTATTAACATCGCCACTGAGCCTAGAGCATTGAGAGATAGATATTCCATTACGAGGGAAATTCTTCAGTATTGAGTCACCAGAACATGAAATATTTATTTTGGAGGAACGGAAGAAGGAAGGGGACTAGATAAATCTATGGGTAAAGAGCTATGTTGGCTCTTAGATTGTTGCTTAACATACGACTGCCATCTAATGTCTAAGCTTTAGAGCCTTAGAGCAATAGCAATAGTACAAAAACATGAATCCTCACTGTTATTTATAAGTTATATTGTGCCTCGAGAAGCAGTAAAAGAATAAAGGGTGCTTCCATTTATTTATTTTTTACATCTTTTCTTTAGCACAAGAACAAAAGAAGAAATGGTTAGCGGAGTGCAATCGCGAAGAATGCCAATTATAATGACGGAACAATTGGATTTCACAATGCAATACAATGCTTCTCTGCGGTCTTTCTTTTTTTAATTTCATTCTACAGAATCTCCCTAATTACAACATAGTTTAATGTTGAATACCTTGATTTGTGTACTAACGTTCTTTAATTGATCATAGCTCAGCCTTTGAAACGATGAAAGGCCCACTAGGAAATGGAGTATCACCGAGAACAGGTTATTAATTCTGACAACAATTAGAAAGAGATGTAAGAGAAGTATGGAGCAATGCAATCAATTCTATAGGGTTCCATTTGTTTCAATTGAGTTAAGTATATTGTATGTCTTGGTTTGTACAGTCGTCAAGGCAGTATAGGCAATTTACCCAAAATATGGTATAAAAAGGGTATTTTTACTGGAATAAAGTGGTTGTGAACCCTTACATACACCCAGTGAAGTGTTTAGCCTCAAGCAATACACAAGCTTTGCACCATCACACCTCAGATCAGCCCCAATACCTACAAGTAACTGGCTTTGTGAATACTGCATAATAACTGACTTTGTGACTACTGAAAAGCCAGTTATAAATTATTAAGCCTTGTACACACCACTAAACTGACAGCTCAGGTCGGAGCCAATGTACTAACAATCCGATGTTAGTACATCAATCTCTCCGGCTGAGCTAGGGGACAGGGGGACGCCCCCTCCCCCCGCCAGAACACTCCGGTAAGCGCTCTCAGCCATTGGCTAAGAACGCTGACCTTTTACGGTCATGTGCCTTCCACTGGAGCCAGGCTGAATGGCCGGCTTCTGTTGAACCGGCTACCGTACACACGGGCCGAATGTCGGCTGACATTTGGCCCGTGTGCACTAGGCTTTACTCAAAAAGCCAGTTATTAAGCAAAACTCTGTAATGTTTTATAACTGGCTCTGTGAGTAATGCTTTACAACTGGCTTTGTTAGCACCATACCTCCCAACTTTTTGAGATGGGAATGAGGGACACCTATCAGCGAAAGTATGCAGGCATAGGACACACCCCTTGCCACACCCCCTTAAAGGAGAATTGTACAAAAAAAAAACAAGATTGGTTAAACCCACAAGTGCTTTTTTTACCTCTAATATTCCTTTATACTGACTTTTGGAATTTACAAATGCAGCAATTTAGAAATCAGATGAATGCTTTAGTGCTGGAAAACCCCTCTTGATAGATAAAAAGTGCATTGTATATACAACTATATAGATCAGACCAAAATGAGGGACAAATGAGGAGGAAAGAGTGACAGAGGGACATTGCTCCAAATCAGAGACAGTTGGGAGCTATGTAGCACTGCAATGCCAGTTAAAGCATTACTCACAGAGCCAGCTATAAAACATTACAGAGCCAGTTATACAAGAGTTTTGCTTAATAACTGGCTTTTTGAGTATTACTTTTAATAGTGCTTGTTAGCCTGTTAAATACTTCATCCACAGTGACAGTCAACTTTTCTGGGTAGAATGGTCTCCCCTTCAGCTTGAGCCTGGCACATGGCTACTGAGGGAGATGAGTGCCCAGAGACAGCAGGTGGGTGCACACTAATTTATGAACTAATCAGACTGCAGTTACTGAGTTAATAAATTACCATTAGGAGCGCTCTCTGGCCTGGAGCATCAGATCCGACCTATTCACTGGCGGAAAAGGAGGTGGGCATACACCCTGTGACATGCAGGGCTGGCCACTGATGTTCTGCATATGCTGGTGGGAGGAGCGGAGGCATTCTCCGCCTACCTAGCCCATCCATGGCAACCTAGGCCGCCGCTGAACAGAAAGTCACTGTTCACGCATGCGCCCGCAGCCGACGGCCACCTGGCAACCAGGGCAGCAGGAGAGGAGGAGAGACGGAGAAGCCGAGGAAGAGGCCTTATGCACCTCAGATCCGTAAAAGCTGGCGAGGTGCTGCGGCCGCCTATAAGGAAAGCATTGAGGCTGGTGTATGCCCACCTCCTTTCCCGCCAGTGAATAGGTCGGATCTGATGCTCCAGGCCAGAGAGCGCTCCTAATGGTAATTTATTAACTCAGTAACTGCAGTCTGATTAGTTCATAAATTAGTGTGCACCCACCTGCTGTCTCTGGGCACTCATCTCCCTTAGTAGCCATGTGCCAGGCTCAAGCTGAAGGGGAGACTATTCTGCCCAGAAAAGCTGACTGTGGATAAGTTATTTAACAGGCTAACAAGCACTACTTAAAGTAATACTCAAAAAGCCAGTTATTAAGGAAAACTCTTGTATAACTGGCTCTGTAATGTTTTATAGCTGGCTCTGTGAGTAATGCTTTAACTGGCATTGCAGTGCTGGCGAGCGACGTACTGTTACCACCTCATTTTTAGCTCCATAACAAACCTATGCCATCATCTGTTTTTTGTGTGTATCCGGCCGGTGCACCTGATTCTTATCCTGGCTGACCATCTCTTACCTCATATGTAAGTCTTTATGTTTTCATTTTAATAAATGTTTGGAAGATAATGCACTATTTGGAGTTTTCCAATTCCTTTTGCATGTTGCTTATTGATGCCTAATAAAACCACTGGAGGGAAATTTGGAGACCTATAGAGCATATCCCCAAGAACTTTCTGGAGGTCTGAGGCTAGAGCATATCCCCAAGAACTTTCTGGAGGTCTGAGGCTAGAGCATATCCCCAAGAACTTTCTGGAGGTCTGAGGCTAGAGCATATCCCCAAGAACTTTCTGGAGGTCTGAGGCTAGAGCATATCCCCAAGAATTATCTGGAGGTCTGAGGCTAACTTCTCCCGTGGAGGTCGATGCAGTGTTGATCTAAATCCTGCCTGTTTTGACCCTCTGTAACGGGGGGTCACGTATCTGCGGTAAGCGGCCATCTTTCCTTTGGTGGTGATTTTTGTGAACTGTCACGAAAGTATATGTAGCGCTACCCCCAGTTAAGAGAGCCGCTGGTTTGTTTTGGGTCCCTGAGTACAGCTCCACCAACCCCCGGCAATTTGGCTCTACCCGCTCTGGCACAGTTGGTAAAGGGGTACGTCCCTATGCACATAAAACTTAGCTTATACTCTAAGTGTAATTGGTATGAACTCACAAGCAGACTGCTGAAATAAGAATAACTGGCTTTACTTTTGTCAGTAAGGAAAAGAAATAACAACATGCGTTTGAACATATGACTTACAATACTTTAGCAGGTCCCTGCAATATGCACTTAAACATGTACACACATATGTAACAACTGGTAATGGGGAAACGGAGCGCCCAGTGTGGCGACCGTCTGCTATGCACCCCTGAGGTGCAATAAATCTATCTGCGCCTACCTAATGGACCAGGCCTGATCCCTAGCAATAGAGCTCAGTCCTTGTATTAGTACAGTGTTCTTCACCGGCAATGAATCTGTAGAGGTGGTGCACATGTAGCTTTAAATGGTGTCTTTGTAATCCACAAAAAGTAACATTGCTGCTCTGAGGTAAATTGCGCCTAGGCAGTTCAATAGGCATAAAACTTGTGTGTAAATGCAGGATGAGCCTTCAGGCTCTCTCACCAATCCTTGGGGTACCGTCCTCCGATCCGGTCCCTCTAATGGCGGCTCTGGTCTCTTCAATGGCGGCGTCCGGCCTCCTCAGTCACAGCCCTGAACTCCGGTCATCAGCTCCGTCCGACCGACAGTAAGGGGAAGTCTCCGCTCCGCTGCTGTGGACTCTGAGGGGTGAGAGTCTCACTCCATCGGCTGCAAGGCCCAGGCTTCAGGCCTTCAGCTCCGGTCCGCACAGGTGTCTCTGCTGGCTGCAGTCTCCGCGTCACACGCTCTGTCAGCAGAGGCAGGCCAGTCCTGTCAGGCCTCAGAAGAGGAAGTGTCCCAAGAGGAAGAGGCGGTCTCCGCTCTTCCCTTTTATAATCTCCCCCAGCAGCCTCCCGGGCGGAAGTCAGCAGCCCTGGGGCCTGGGGAATTCTGGGAGATGTAGTCTCTAAGCATAAAAGGGGTAGAACCCCGCTACACACTCCCCCCACTTTGAATCTTTGGTCCCCAAAGATAGTGTTCAAACTACAAACTTTCTCGGGAACAACATTTTCACATAATTTGGACAGAGGAGCTTCCCACCAATTGGCATAAGATGGGGAGCTGTCCTGTCTACAGGTCACTTCAGTGTGGGCGACCTGTTTAACTGTGCCAGAGAGTGAGCTAGGGTTGCCCTCCACTAAATGAACAGCGGAAGGGTCAGGGCTCTCAGCACTTCTCCTTGCTGTGGTAACAGAGTCCTCTGAACTTTCTCCCATCTTGGGTAAGTTAACTTCTTGGGAGGCTTCACACTCCTGCGAGCTCTCTGTTCTCTTGGAACTTCTTCAGGAACACATTCTGGCAACATCTCTGGTTCTGGAACATCTTCTTCTTGTTCTGGGTAGAGACCAGGGATATCTTCCCAGCACTCAGGCACATCACTGAATGGCACAAACTCTGTGGCTTCTGGGTTCAATGTGTTATCTTCCACATCTTCAGTAGGTGGAAGATCTATGGCGGAACTTCCTGGAGTTGAGGAAGGCCATAGCCATTCAAGTTCTCCTCTTTCTTCTTCAGGTTGGGGGTCCTGTCCACCCCTAGCTTGGGATGTCTGAGACCTAGTATTAGGCCTGGGGGTATCCAGAATGGAAACAGATTCAGGTAAGTCTCTTACTGGAGGCATTCTGACTGCTTCAGTGAGTGGGAGCAAATGATTCCTATGCCAGGTCTTCAAAGGCCCCAATCTTCCTTCTGGCTTCAACTTGTAGACAGGCAATCCTGGAAGTTTTCTACAGATGATATAGGGTTCTGATCTCCATCTATCAGCAATCTTGTGTTTCCCAGGGATCCCTAGGTTGCGTAACAGTACACGGTCCCCAGGCTGTAGGTCCTGTACTCTAACTTTCAAATCAAAGTTCCTCTTATTTCGGGCCCCCCTCTGGTCAGAGGCCGCTTGAGCTTTCTCATAAGCTATCTTCAAACTGCGCCTCAGTCTGTCCACATATCCTTTGTGGGAGGCAGCTGAGGCATGGTCCAAAGAAATTCCAAAGGCCAAATCCACTGGCAATCTTGCTTCTCTCCCAAACATAAGTCGGTAAGGGGAAAAACCTGTCACATCACTTGTGGTGCAATTGTAGGCATGCACTAGAGCTGATATGTGTTGACTCCAATGTTGCTTCTTCTCTGTTTCCAAAGTTCCCAACATGTTCAATAGAGTCCTGTTGAACCTTTCAGGCTGGGCATCACCTTGAGGGTGATATGGTGTGGTCCTAGTCTTCTCTACTCCCAGAGAATCTAGTAGCTTCCTGATCAGGCGACTCTCAAAGTCCCTTCCTTGGTCTGAATGGATTCTCTGTGGCAGTCCATAGTGAACAAAGTACTTCTCCAGAAGTACCTTGGCTACTGTAGAGGCCTTCTGGTCCTTGGTTGGGAAAGCCTGAGCATAACGAGTGAAATGGTCGGTTACCACCAGAACATTTCCCAATCCGCTCAAATCGGGTTCAAGGCAGAGAAAATCAATGCATACCAGATCCATTGGGCCTTCACTCTGTAGGTGGCCCATTGGGGCAGCTTGATGGGGTAATGTCTTCCTCTGAATGCATCTTGCACAGGAATGGCAATACTCCTCCACTTCGGCCCTCATGCAGGGCCAATAAAACCGGTCTCTGACAAGTTGGAAGGTTCTCTCTGCTCCTAAGTGGCCATGCTGGTCATGTAAGGCAATCAGCACAGTCTCTCGATGCTTCTCTGGGAGAAACAACTGCCACTTGTCTTCTGGTCCATCAGAGGGGCCCCTTCGGTAGACTACCCCCTGATGCACCTGTAACTTGTCCAATTCTCTCCTCAGTAGGCGAGCTTCTTTAGAAGGGTGAAGGCGAAGTCCCTCTGGACTCTTGTCTTCCAGGGCTTCCAGGACCAATCTCCCCATGGGATCTTCCAATTGGTCACACCTCAGCTCCTTCTTGGACAACTTCGGCAGACACTCTTCTGCCAGCTGAGTTACCCCACAGTAACACTTTGGGACTCCCACTGTGGTAACTCCTATCTCTTCAGCTCTGGATCCTCCTCTGGCTTGGAGTTCAGCCCCCTGACAAAGGGCTCGCACTCCATCTGGTGCCACTTGGGTCCAGTCTTCCCAATCACTGACCATGACATGGGATCTTCGGGACAGGGCATCTGCATCCCTATTTCCAGCCCCTGGTCTGTACTTGAGACTGAAATTGAATCCAGACAACGCCGCCAACCATCTGTGTCCAGTTGCATCCAGCTTGGCGGTGGTGAATAGATAGGTCAAGGGGTTGTTATCTGTCTTTACAGTAAACTCGGCCCCATACAAATAGTCTCTCAGTTTGTCAACAACTGCCCATTTGAGGGCTAAGAACTCCAACTTGTGGGTGGGATAGTTCTTCTCGGAGGGGGTCAGGCTCCGGCTCACATAAGCCACTGGTCGTAGCTGGTCTTCATACTCCTGGTAGAGTACTCCACCTAGGCCCTCATGGCTGGCATCAACATGTAGCTCATATGGTCTAGTGGGATCAGCGTAGGCCAAGACTGGGGCTGTGGTGAGACTTCTCTTCAAGGTTCTGAAAGCCTCTTCACACCTTGAATTCCACTGGTCTTGGACCGACTCACTGGACCTCCTAGGCCCCATTCCATCCTCCTCTCCTTCTGTCTTCAGCAGCTCGTTGAGGGGTTTGGCAATGCGGGCAAATCCATCCACAAACCTGCGGTAGTAGGAGCAGAACCCCAAGAAAGACCGAAGTTCTGTAACTGTTGTGGGCCTTGGCCACGAAGTAACTCTGTAGACACTCCTTTTTCAGACACTATGTGTCCCAGATAGTTCACAGAAGACTGATAGAACCGACACTTCTCTGGAGAAAGTTTAAGTCCCTCTTCACTGAGCCTCTTCAGTACTTTCTCCAGCCTGGCTTCATGTTCTTCCAAAGTCTTTCCAAAGACAATGACATCGTCCAGGTACACAAGGACTTCTATGAGGTTCATGTCTCCAACAGTCCTTTCCATTAGGCGTTGAAACGTAGCAGGAGCTCCAGATAGGCCCTGAGGCATCCTGTTGAACTCAAAGAATCCTACTGGGGTTATGAAGGCAGTCTTTTCTCTATCTTCTGGATGCATGGGGATTTGGTAATACCCACTCTTGAGGTCCATCACACTGAACCACTTAGCTCCAGATAAACTCTGCAAGGCATCTTCTATCCTTGGCGTGGTGTACTGGTCAGGAATGGTCCTCCTGTTGAGAGTTCTGTAGTCAATGCAGAGTCTCAATGACCCATTCTTCTTCCTGACTACCACAATTGGGGAGGCGTAGGGGCTTCTGGACTCCCTAATCACTCCCGTCTTCTTCAGTTCCGCAAGCTGCTCCCTCAGATCCTCCAGATCTGCTAGCGGGACTCGCCTCACTCTCTCTCTGAATGGCTTGTCCTCTTGCATGCGGATTCGATGGGTGGCACTCCTCGCACACCCCACATCAAACTCATCTTTAGAGAAAATCTTCTCCCATCTGGTCAGCTGGGCCTTGGCTCTCTCTTTCCAAGCTCCAGGTAGGTTTGGGTTTTCCATGGAGAGTTTCTTCCAAACATCTTCTCCTCCACCCGTCCCCTTCACTTCTGACCAGCCAACTGGGACAGCAGGGCTCACCTGTCCCAGAAGCATCCTGGCAGGGATCTCCACAGGCTGCTCTGTGGGGTTCCTCACACTGACAGGGACTCTTCCTCTAGCCTTCTTCAGGTCCTTCAATGAAATCACTTCTGGTATCACTTCCAGACCGGAGTGACCCTCCATTGGGTCAGGTTCCAACATTACAAAGGGGCCAGGCTGCTCCCAGGTAAGTTTCACCGTGGCTCTCATGCAGGTCACCTCTCCAGGCTGTAACACTGCTCCTTCTTTTCCAAGCCTCCATACCCTTCCTATCCCCTCACTTGGGGTCTTCTGCTCTAGGACCAACCGCTGATAGGCCGCCTTCAGCATGGGATGGATCTTGGGAGTTGAAAGATTCTCTTTCTTCACCAGGGGGGTCAGAAGCCTTCTGACTAGGTCCGTGTTCGTCCCTATGATCAGGGACGTCTTGCTGGTTCCTGGTGGGCGGGGACACACCACTGCTAAGGTGTCGAACACTTCAGACTTCCCAGCTACGGATGGGTCAAACGTCAATCTGATGGGTAAGTATCCATCATAGGGGAAACTCTGAGTTCCCAATCCCCTTATCTCCAACTCTTCTATCTTCTGTATAGGCAGATGACTCAGGTATCTGTCATAGAAGTCCCTGTACAACAGGGTCACTTGTGCTCCAGTGTCTAGGAGGGCCTTCGTGTACACTCCTTCCACCTGGATGGGTACAGTAGGGGATGGACCAACTAGCTCTTCTGGGTAGGGCCTAGTTGATGCTGTCCTCTTCTTTGGACTCTTCGCTTTACCAGCACTTGATTTGCACTTGCTCCTTTCTTGAGCCTGGTATGCATTGATCTTCTCCCTCTTAGTGGGAGTGTGAACCCGTTGAGGGACATTGTTATCTCTCACTTTGAAGAGTTCACGTTTGGGGGTGCTGTCTCTCTCCGGAGGGGTCTTGCCCCCTTTCTCTGGAGTGCACCTTGGCTGAGGATCCCTGGGCCCCTTCCGAGGGGTTTGGTCTCCTCGCTTTCTCTTCTTGTTACGCTTCTTGGAGCTCACTGAAGGTGATGGGCACCCGGTTGACTCCTTCACCGGGGCCCTTTGGCGTTTCCCGCCGGCTGGCGGCTTTCTGCCTTCTTCTTCTTGGGACTGGAACATACAGCTGCAATATGACCAATTCCTCCACAATTAAAGCAAATCATCTTACTGTGGTCAGGTGGGGGTGCTGGTGCTGGAACAGCTGGAAACAATTCCCTCCTGGTTGTTTCCTTCTTGGGACTGGGCGTCTCTTTCGCCACTAGAGACGTCAGTATCTCCATCATCTGGGACATCTGCAACTTCAGGGCATCTACCTCTGTGTCTCTTTCAGGGTTAAGGCCGACCTGACCGTGGCCACTGTAGACTTTGTAGACCCCATCACTTGCTTCTCCCTTTTCTCTTCCAACATGGCCTCTTCTTCTCTGACCATTCGGATGAGGTCAGGGTAGTCCAGGCTCTTCCCATCCTGCCGGGTGCGTAGAATTAGTGCGACAGGGTCCAAGGGTTGGGCTCCCCTCATCACCTGCTGGGCACGGGCTTCATCTACCTTCCCTGGATCTATCCCCTTCTTCAGGATAATCCTATGCAGGATCTTGTCTATGCGTCCCATGTACTCTGACAGCTTCTCCCCTGTCTTCTGGTAACAGTGTTCCAGTTGATAGGTAAGTTCTGTGACTTTTTCTGTCCCACCAAACACACCTTCCAGGATGTCTATGTAGTCCTGGGCAGTGCAATCCTTTTTACTCGTCTTCAGATTGCGTATGGCCTCTAAGGCAGGTCCTTTTAGGCTTTCAACAATCCTTTGCTTCTTTCTGCCTTCTGAGACCTCCCATTCTTCTAGGGCCTGCGTGGCACCATCTAGCCACTCTTCAAATCCCTCTTCTCCCGAGGGTACAGGTGTCCTCCCTGAAAACATCCGGAGTTTCCTGTATCCCGACATTGGGTAATCCCCGGGGTCTCTTCTGCACTGGGTTACAATTTCCCCTAGGACAGCACACAGTTCTGCACTAAGAGTAGTGTGTGTGGGTGCGGGACTTTCCGCGCCCTTCTGCTCCTCC
This sequence comes from Lithobates sylvaticus, assembly GCA_028564925.1. Classification (NCBI taxonomy): domain Eukaryota; kingdom Metazoa; phylum Chordata; class Amphibia; order Anura; family Ranidae; genus Lithobates; species Lithobates sylvaticus. The sequence continues at coordinate 740,157,781 of CM053026.1, read as the reverse complement.
AAGTGAGGGGATAGAATGGCTTTCATAGGAGAGTAGTCTCCCTTCCGCGGCAGCGCATGCAGCAATTGGTAGTGCTGACCATTCGGTGCCTGTATGCTCTGGCTCCTGAACTGCTCTGGAGTCTCTTCCTTCCATTCTATTAAGGCGTATGTGTACCCAGCATCATTTCTCATGTCCATTATCCATGACTTCTGGCATGGGGATAATGACATTATGAGCTGCTTCACTGCCTCTCTCTGCCATATCCCTGGCAGTTCAATGACTGCTGCTGCGGCTGGGTCAGCGGCCCAGGTTGCGGACCACCATCCCACTTCTATTGGGTCCATGCCGGCACCTTCTGGCGGCTTTTCCCGCTGACTCAGGATCCCGGATTACGAGCCCCCACGTGTAGCGCTACCCCCAGTTAAGAGAGCCGCTGGTTTGTTTTGGGTCCCTGAGTACAGCTCCACCAACCCCGGCAATTTGGCTCTACCCGCTCTGGCACAGTTGGTAAAGGGGTACGTCCCTATGCACATAAAACTTAGCTTATACTCTAAGTGTAATTGGTATGAACTCACAAGCAGACTGCTGAAATAAGAATAACTGGCTTTACTTTTGTCAGTAAGGAAAAGAAATAACAACATGCGTTTGAACATATGACTTACAATACTTTAGCAGGTCCCTGCAATATGCACTTAAACATGTACACACATATGTAACAACTGGTAATGGGGAAACGGAGCGCCCAGTGTGGCGACCGTCTGCTATGCACCCCTGAGGTGCAATAAATCTATCTGCGCCTACCTAATGGACCAGGCCTGATCCCTAGCAATAGAGCTCAGTCCTTGTATTAGTACAGTGTTCTTCACCGGCAATGAATCTGTAGAGGTGGTGCACATGTAGCTTTAAATGGTGTCTTTGTAATCCACAAAAAGTAACATTGCTGCTCTGAGGTAAATTGCGCCTAGGCAGTTCAATAGGCATAAAACTTGTGTGTAAATGCAGGATGAGCCTTCAGGCTCTCTCACCAATCCTTGGGGTACCGTCCTCCGATCCGGTCCCTCTAATGGCGGCTCTGGTCTCTTCAATGGCGGCGTCCGGCCTCCTCAGTCACAGCCCTGAACTCCGGTCATCAGCTCCGTCCGACCGACAGTAAGGGGAAGTCTCCGCTCCGCTGCTGTGGACTCTGAGGGGTGAGAGTCTCACTCCATCGGCTGCAAGGCCCAGGCTTCAGGCCTTCAGCTCCGGTCCGCACAGGTGTCTCTGCTGGCTGCAGTCTCCGCGTCACACGCTCTGTCAGCAGAGGCAGGCCAGTCCTGTCAGGCCTCAGAAGAGGAAGTGTCCCAAGAGGAAGAGGCGGTCTCCGCTCTTCCCTTTTATAATCTCCCCCAGCAGCCTCCCGGGCGGAAGTCAGCAGCCCTGGGGCCTGGGGAATTCTGGGAGATGTAGTCTCTAAGCATAAAAGGGGTAGAACCCCGCTACATATATTGAAGGAAATAGATCTGTTCCGTTCATTGAAGGAGGAGCACTGTTTGAGAAAAAAATTTCTCTCCTTTTATGGAATATTAACATTTGTGTTTTCACAATATAATTTTTCTTCACATGGGCCTTTTGTTTTTGTTCACGCATGAACTTATTTGATTAACTTTTATATTCCTATAATTTATTAATGTTATTATAGGTCCATTATCACTGGGTGTTATGTTTTTACACTAAGTTGAGTGAATGTTCCATGTCATATTCTCGGATTTGATTTATTCATTTGAAGTCTATTCTGTCAATATTTTTAGTTTTTTTTGGTATGCACAGCTTTTTTCTTTTCTTATCCTACATAGCTCCCAACTGTCCCCGATTTCGAGGGACTATCCCTGATTTGGAGCAATGTCCCTCTGTCCCTCATTCCTCTTCATTTGTCCCTCATTTTGGTCTGATCTATATAGATGTATACAAAATGCACTTTTTATCTATCAAACAGGGTTTTCCAGCACTAAAACATTCATCTGATTTCTAAATTGCTGCATTTGTAAATTCCAAAAGTCAATATAAAGGAATAGTAGTGGTAAAAAAAAGCACTTGTGGGTTTAACCAATCTTGTTTTTTTTTGTACAATTCTCCTTTAAGGGTGTGTGGCAAGGGGTGTGTCCTATGCCTGCATACTTCTGCTGATAGGTGTCCCTCATTCCCATCTCAAAACGTTGGGAGGTATGGTGCTAACAAAGCCAGTTGTAAAGCATTACTCAGAGCCAGTTATAAAACATTACAGAGTTTTGCTTAATAACTGGCTCTCTGAGTAAGGCCCGTGTGTACGGTAGCCAGTCCAACAGAAGCCGGCCATTCAGCCTTGCTCCTGTGGAAGGCTCATGACCGTAAAAGGTCAGCGTTCTTAGCCAATGGCTGAGAGCGCTGACCGGAGTGTTCTGGTGGGGGGAGGGGGCGTCCCCCTGTCCCCTAGCTCAGCAGGATAGATTGATGTACTAACATCGGATTGTTAGTACATCGGCTCCGACCTGAGCTGTCAGTTTAGTGGTGTGTACAAGGCTTAATAATTTATAACTGGCTTTTCAGTAGTCACAAAGTCAGTTATTATGCAGTATTCACAAAGCCAGTTACTTGTAGGTATTGGGGCTGATCTGAGGTGTGATGGTGCAAAGCTTGGTTGATTTCTTACTATTATTCAAGTGGTTTACAGCATTTACTTAACTAAAGATTCCTTTCCGTGTGAAGTTGACAGGTTTTTTTTTATGTATTTGTCGCACTCTCAATCTCTTTGAAAAAAAAAATGTCACCCACTATGCCCAAAAGATTGCCACTGGATTAGAGCAACTCTCATCTTGTGCTACTTCAGACTAATTTCAGGATTCCACCATCAAAACCAGAGTTAAAGGGGTTGTAAACCCTCAAAACCTCCTGTAATGCTGCAGCCGAGCCCCCGTTTTACTTACCCTCTACCTCGTCCCGGGGACGAGCACACCAGCAAAAGCCGGTGTCTCGTGTCCTGATTGGATGGTTTGATAGCAGCGCAGCCATTGGCTCCCGCTGCTGTCAATCAAATCCAATTATGCGCTGCCAGGGGGCAGGGCTGAGTCCGGCATTCGTGTCTATGGATGCAAATGCTGGACTCGGAAGCGTGCCCTAAAGGTAACCCCCTCGGGAGAGCGCTTCTCCTAGGGGGTTATCTTGTGCAGGGAGGAGCAGTGAGAGTCGCCGAGGGACCCCAGAATAGGATGTTCGGGGCCACTGAGGACATGTTTGTTATTTTAAACAAAAGAAAAAACAAACCTTTAGTATTACTTTAAAGTAATCAAATCCACACATCCTGGAACCCCCCACATCCCACCATCCCCCCCTTCCCCCGGTTGCTAAGTCTAAAATGCCCGGGCCTATTTTTTACCGGGGCGAGGGGGAGCTGGGTATGTCAAAGTTACGTAATTTGAACCTAGGTGAGAATTGTGAAAGTGGGGGCTGGTACCGGTCAGAAAAAGAAAACAAAGTTTTCAAATATGGTAGATGGGGGGGGGGGGGGGTGGTTTAGACTAGCCCCTAAAACGAACGTCTTTTTTTGTTGTTGTTTAAGATTTAAGAGGAACACAGGGGGAACTGACAAGGGGTGCTAGGGTGTGCTGGAGGGTCTATTAATGCTGGCGGCGGGGGATCTATTGTCTTTAAGAGAGACCTAATGTTGCTGGGGTGGGGGCAGTTGTTGCTGTGAGGGTTCGAATGGTGAGGGTGGGGTCTATTGTTGCTGGCTGTTTGAGGTTCTATTGATGCTGGCTGCTGGGAGATCTATTGTTACTAGTGGAGATCTATTATTGATGGGTGCATCTATTGTTGCTTGGGGGGTCTATTGTTGCTGGGAGTGGCCTATTGTTGTAGGGGGAGGATTGATTGTTGATAGGAGTGGATATATTGTCGCTGGGAGGTCTATTGTTGTAGGGAGAGGATCGATTGTTGATGGGAGTGGATCTATTTTTGCTGAGAGGTCTATTGTTGCTGAGGAAATCTATTGTTGAAGGTGGTGTATTGTTGCTGAAGTGGATCTATTGTTGCTGGGGCTCTATTGTTGCTGAGGTGGATCTATTGTTGCTGGGGGGTGCAGGGGATCTATTTTGCTGCTCATCTTGTTAGCATTAGCAAATTCCATACAAATTACTTAGCACTACAAAATGATACTCGAGTATTCTCTAAAAGGGGAGAAACTGGGAGGTGGGTAGAGGATTGAACCAGGGGTCAGTGCTTGGAGATGTTTAGGAGGCGGAGACAGGGGGTAACTTGGAAGGGGGGGTGGGTACCTGCACCTATTCTCCCAAAAAAAAGCCTTAGGAGAGGGGCTAGAACACCTGCCAGGTCTCATTTCCTGTTGTAGCTATAGGACAGGAAGTGAAGAGCTATCTGCCTAATCGGAGACAGTTGGCACAAATAAATAAATAAACCTTACAGGGGTTGTGTCCCTCTATTCATACTCTATCTAAAAAGGAAAAAAAATAAAAGTTTTGTTGTTAGTTCTACTTCAACATATTTTTTCATTTTCCCCTGCTATGATATCAACAGGAAATCTTTTTGAGGTTTTTATCATCTTCGACTCCTATGGTTCAATAGCAGAATTTTAACTGATTTTATTTGTTCCGGCAAGGTCATGACAAACAAATCATCATAACCGCACCATGATTTTCCATCTGCTCAGCTTCTCTTTGAAAGAATTTATCAATCTCTTATGTCCTCCTGAATAGTTTTGATTTGTAAGGTTACCGGGGCATGACCAGGATCTCAACTCCAGTCTTCACATAACGAAACCACAGCTCGTTAGATAACACAGAAGGAAGTCCAACAGCAAATCAGACATTTTATGCCAGGGTTGCAGAAATAATTGGTGTAACTCTTCTCCTCGGAGTGACCTCAATTTCCATAATTTTGAATTTCAATTCTTTGGTTGAGAATACTAATTTATTCTCTGTGGGAAAAGCATTCATCTAGATGACTTACGCGATTCCCAGAATGCAGACGTCGTGGAGCAAAACACAAACATGTTGATCCGATAAAGCTCTTTCATTTTAGAAGAGTGTTTCACATCTTTAGAATTAGGAGGTAGTTGGTGAATAATCAGCTGACCTTTTAGACCCAAAACCTGATTGTGTATCCAAACATCGACTACGATTAATGACAGGTTCTTGTACTTAGTTGCTAAAATTGCTCCTGTTGACTTCTCTAGTGTTGACTAGATAATGATGTGTTGCCCAAGTTGAAAACTCATATTTGTACAGTTGCAGTGATTGTGGCCAAAATCCAACATTTTGCAGCAGAGAAATGTTGAATGGGATCTTATCCACTAGGGTTTCTCAACCAGGGATCCATGGAACCCTAGGGTTCCTCCACAGGTTGCTAGGGTTTTTTTTAGCAATGAACAATTTCTGCCTCTCAGGTAAGTTCCTGCTGACACCAATGATCTTTTTAGCTATCCGTAAGGGGGTCATTCTTCCCAATGACCACAATTGTAAGGGCCATTCTTTCCACTGACCATAATACTAATGTCTTGGCAGGTGCAGTCCATATTCTCCACTGCGGGTGGCGCTTGACTGCATCGGCAAGGAAAATGGGAATTAAGTTAAGAGAATTTGGGTCGCTCTGGAGATTGTGATCTGGTGGAGGTCAGTGTAGGGACAGGTTCCCCATCTGAGAGGGACAGTGCCAGCAATAGTGAAATGTTTTAGTGGAGTAGGGAGAGAGCAAGGACTATGTCTGCCTTCTCAGGAAACTTCCCGTAGACCAGCCAAGCCACGCTTCGCTCCTTGTGGTAGGCGCTGTCGGCACCCCTAAAGCCTGGTAAATACAAGTGTACAGCAGTCTGTCCGACAGAAGCCGGCCAAACGTTCAGCTTCTGTCAAACGGGCATGCTGGATAAACAGCAACTGATCAACATCCAATCAGCCCTCGCTGCCAATATCTGCAATCGCTGACCGGAGTGTTCTGGCAGGGGAGGGGGGCAATCCCCCTGTCAGAACATAATAAGCAAGCAGGGAGATCATTGCACTAACATCGCATAGTTAGTACAGCAAGCTCCTCTTGAGCTCCCCAGCTTTTTATCATTCTGCTCGCTGGGTTGATCGGAAAAAAAAACTGCATGTGTGATCCAGACTTTAGTCTTCTCACTTTCATCTCTCCGCTGCACAGTCGTAGATGGCACCGGATGGGTGAGCCTCCCCGCCAGGCCTATTTGTGCTGTTAACCAGCTGTTTCAGTGTGTGTTTGCTGCCTAGCACATCAGGCTGCACCTATTCAACAAATGTATCTTGAGCTATAGATATCATAATTATGAAAAGAAAGAGGAAAGAAGCAGGATTTTTACGGTGCTGACAAATAATAATAACCAATATGATAACATTTATATAAGAATTTTAATGAGAATATAGTTAAAACATAGACAGAGTCACTTTGTGCACTGATAATCAACAATTGGTGATAGAGGTGGTCAGAGGCGAATAATCAGCTTTAACAGAAATTGCGTTTTCTTATATATTTTTTTTTTTTTTTAATAAATCTTTTTATTAAATTCCTAATTACAAACAAAACATACAAAGACAAGACAAACCCTCATACACTTTGGTCAAAAAAAAATAATATATATATATATGTTATTACAATTTCCGAAATCTGATATTTGAATTATTAATCCAAAAAGATAATAGAAAAAAAATATAAAAAATAAAAATAAAATTGATTACAATCGACAATAATCCTCAAACATTTCTCACATAGAAGCATGCATATTATACACCCTAGCCCCCATTGGCGTTCTATACTGTATATGGCTTATCCAGCCACTTTGCCCACACTTTGTCATACTTGCTAGGGCAACCCCTATTCATGCAGGTATCTCTATACAGTGGAAGAGTAAATAGCTTTTCTTGCATAAAATAATGCTATATTAGCAAACACTCGCTCAGACACTATTGGAAAAATAGTCTCTACCAGACCCAATAGACAAACAGACATTGAAATCGGTAGACGAGCGAAAGTGAGAGTTCAATAAATCCACCACTTCCACCCAAAAAATTGCTATATATGGGCAAGTCCAAAAAATATGTGTAAAATCCCCCTGTATTGCTCCACAACGCCAACACTCTGAAGAGTAAAAAGGGTTTATCTTTTTATGTCTGTATGGCGTAATATACGCTCTATGTACCAGTCTATATTGGATCATACTATCTCTCAAGGATATCAAAGATCGGAAAGGATTACCCCACACACCCCTCCAAATCTAAGTCTGGTATATTTTGCACCCATTTAACTCTAAGATCTAGTGGCAGGATAGAATTTTTTTTCTTATATTAACCCGACATGTTTTGCATTAGCTTCATCAGGGGATATACGAATCAGAAAAGTGTAAAAAACTGTACAAAAATACAAACAGAAAAAGGAGAGAGAATACAAAATTACAAAAGCTAAGTAACTTGAATATAGACATATAAGTATGTGCATGTATCTCTTGCCAGTGCCCGCCCCCAAGGAGGGTGAACCTACCATGCCAGACCTCCTGAAAAACAACCACTGCCACGGGGAGCCAATCGACCTGAGTGAAAGGGGCTCTATGGGGCCACAGAAGGCACACAAAGTGACCAGGCTGCAAGTGCATGAGAAAGAAAAAAATGAGTATAGAAATATAGAGGGAAAAATTCCTAATTATCAGATGTACATAGATTTTTGAATGAAAGGAATATAAATGTTTTATGTATGAATACTCACTTAAAATAATTTAATTCAGAGCATGGGGTGGAGGGCGTCTGGGATGTGGAAAGGGTATATGTAAATGCAATAGGAATATACTGAGTAACTCTGAGGAAGAAAAATAGAGAATGGGCAATGAGGTATATATATATATATATATATATATATATATATATATATATATATATATACCGTATTTATCGGCGTATAACACGCACTTTTTCCCCCTTAAAATCGGGGGAAAGTCGTGGGTGCGTGTTATACGCCGATACCCCCCAAAAAAATGACAAAAATAGCGAGCGGCACGAAAAATAGCGACCGCCGCCGAAAAAGACAGAACCGCTGCCGAAAAAGGCCGAGCCGACTGTTCAGCTCCGCTCGTAGTCCCACCTTCCTGCGATCGCTCCCAAAACAGCACGGAGGCGGGACTCTGAGCAGAGCCGAACAGCCTTTTTCGGCCTTTTTCGGCGGCGGTTCGGTCTTTTTCGGCGGCGCATGCGCGGTTTGTCTAGTGGCGGGAAATTTTAACGTGGCAAGGCAAATGACGCTGGCAATGCTGCAAATCACACTTGGCAAACTACAAATGACGCTGGCAAGCTGCCTCTGACACTGGGCAAGCTACACATGACACTGGGCAAGCTGCAAATGACACAGGGCAAGGCTGCAAATGACGCTGGGCAAGGCTGCAAATGACGCTGGGCAAGGCTGCAAAAGACGCTGGGCAAGGCTGCAAAAGACGCTGGGCAGGCTGCAAATGATGCTGGGCAAGGCTGCAAATGACGCTGGGCAAGGCTGCAAAAGACGATGGGCAGGCTGCAAATGACGCTGGGCAAGGCTGCAAATGACGCTGGGCAAGGCTGCAAATGATGCTGGGCAAGGCTGCAAAAGACGCTGGGCAAGCTGCAAATGACGCTTAAATGTACGTTTTTTTTCCCCCTAAACTTCTCTCCTAAGACCTTTCTTTCCTTAAAATTCCCTCCTAAACTTGCGTGTTATAAGCCGGTGCGTGTTATACGCTGATAAATACGGTATATATATATATATATATATATATATATATATATATATATATATATATATACACATATGCATACACATACACAAGCGTATATATACATAGACATGTATATAGGGGTGCTATGGAAGAAAAAAGGAGAAAGAAAGAAAAATATAAAGAAAATTTTAATTAGATATCTCATAATAGTATGGGTTGGTTGCTCAGATTATGTTTTAACTATATTCTCATTAAAATTGTTATATCAATTGTATCATATTGGTTCTCATTATTATTTGTCAGCACTGTAAAAATCACGCTTCTTTCCTCTTCCTTTTCATAATTAATTACCTGTGATGAGGTGCCAATTTTTTGGGTGTTCTACCTTGAGCCGGACATACCTTACAATAGATATCGTAATATTTAGCAGGGGTTCCCTGAGACCCAAACAGGGGCAGCCCATCCATTAAGGGTGCATTGGCGCCGCCCCCCTATCCATGTGTCCTGCCCCTATGAAGGACACCAGATACATGAATTCTAACGGGGAGGCGGGGGTGTTTTGAAGCACTTAATTAGAGCCAGAGGCTTCAAAATAAGGTGGGTTCAAGGTGCAGAGCCAACCGAGCCCATCAGGTGTGTTATGTTGTGGAAAATTTTATGAAGATGTTTTAGATGTATTTTAATATATATTGTCATAGTCTCCTTATGTTAGTTTTCCACTAGCCCACTCTAAAGAGCTGACTGGGGCAGACTGACGCTGGTTGAGATCCGTTAGGTAGTGGAAAACTTCCTGGGATTGGAAAGAGGTGTTTGCGGAGTGGGGGTATGTCCGCCAGCGAAAGGGCCCCTGTGCATTGCACAGATGATCGTCTGAGGGGATATGCTTGCTCTGCAAGGATCGGTTATGGACGGATGTACGCTCATTGTCTCTGCTTTGTCTGATCAGCACATGTCGAGATTCGCAGCGTGCATCTGCAGATAACTATCCATCCACAAGGAAAGGTAGCATAGTCCAGGTATGCATTGTTTTCTGGAACAATGTATATTAAGGATTACTATCAGCGGATTTGTAGTCATCATTCATTGGTTATTGTATAAATTAATTTATCCTATCATGTCTATATTTGGTCATGTCCTTATATGGTCATTCACATCCTGTGTTGCTCCTGTGAGGTCACAAGCTTTGTAGGAGGCGTTTGGCTGTTGGAGGCACACCCTCAAGTTTGGGACTTCCTGTTGATATGTAAATAAAAGCAGAGATGCATGGCTCAGGAAGCAGAGAGGCTGACCGATTTGAGAATGTAAGAATGCTGGTGATGTCTCTTTAATGGGGAACCAGAGGGGACTGCTGAGAAGCAGCCAGGCTGAGATGAGAATGTAAGAATGCTGGTGATGTCTGATTACTTGGATGAGTGGGTTGTAGGTAAGTCATTATATCATAAAGACGGAAATGGGTGCTTATATTAGCACAAGAGATGTGGTTGTGTGCTCTGCATACAGCCAGATTTCTACTACAGTTAAAAGGAATATTCACTATTTGTAACACTGAACCTCCTCCCGGCCAATCAGGAAGCGGGTCTTGAGACCTGTCACCCGATTGGCTGAAAGGACAGGCAATCCTATTGGACGCCTAGGAGGAGGGGAGGAGACGCACAGTGGAACCCCTGTGACAGAGAAGAGGATGCCCGATGCCCACCTCCACCCGCCTCCCGCCAGATGGGGTAAGTGCCGGACCGACCGGCAGACAATGGGCGGGGGGAGGTGCTGCCTGGGGGGGTTCTGGGTGGTTGTTTGCCGCCCCCCAAAAAAAACTAAAAGTTATTTCAAGGGTTCCTCTGTGTTGAAAAGGTTGAGAAAGGTTGCACTAAATTATGGTGTACGAACTTTGTAAACATGGCCCGAGTGATGGTACTGGAGGGATAAGTCAATGACAGAAATCAAGGACTATGTAGTGGTAAGAATGGGTAAAATAACAGAACCAAGGAGTCAAAAAAAAGCTAGAATCCAAGAGGCCTGTAGGCAGGTGCAGTTAGGCTTCTCACATGTAGGTGGCTCTGTGCCATTGTTACACGGGAAGGGGAGTGTCATAAGGAAATTGAACCCTTAGGGATTCCATATAGTGCCTCAAGAGGAGAAGTGATCTGATTGGAGTAGCCTAGTCACTTTGCACAGAGCGCCCACCGGCCCCACCAGACACAAGTCACACACAAGACACAACGAACAACATTAGGCAAATTAGGCAATCGCCCGACGGCGAGGCCCTCCTGGGGGCGAGGCCTAAGGCAATCGCCTAATTTGCCTAATTAAAGAGCCGCCTCTGGATTGGACCTTGAACTTTCCAGAGACTTTGGCGGCCATCTTGGGTGAGGGAACCTTTTAAATAAGGAAACTTACATCATTTTGGCGCACTTCTGGTGAGTATATGGTCAGGTACAGGAACCTGGTTCGGGAGGGAAAGATCAAAGCATTGGAAAAGGTTCCTGCAGAGTAGTGATAGCTCAGGGCAGGCTCATTGGCCATTGGTGATAATCCAGAGCCAGGGGTCAGCAACCCGCAGACAGTTTTGCCGCTGTCCTCTTCATTGGACAGCGGCGAGCGTTCAGTATCACAGGGCTGGATGGGGGCGGGGACCGCTGGAGTTAACTTTTTACATTAAACAGCAGGTGATTGGTTGCCAGGCGATCCTAGCAACCAATCACCATTCTGTTAATGTGAAAAGTTAACTTCAGCAGTTCCTGTCCCCATATAAACCTGTAATGCCAATCTCTACTCTGCTGTACACCTGTGTAAGGTAGGAGAGTTCTACCCACACAGTGTGTGAGTGTGTTGGGTGGGGTGCAGGGGGGGCAGAGGACACTACAGTAGGGGGCACAGAAAACTTGCAATGGGGGGGGGGGGACAAGCAGAGGACACTATGGGAGTTACAGTGGTGTGAAAAAGTGTTTGCCCCCTTCCTCATTTCCTGTTCCTTTGCATGTTTGTCACACTTAAGTGTTTCGGAACATCAAACCAATTTAAACAATAGTCAAGGACAACACAAGTAAACACAAAATGCAATTTGTAAATGAAGGTGTTTATTATTAAAGGTGAAAAAAAATCCAAACCATCATGGCCCTGTGTGAAAAAGTGATTGCCCCCTAAACCTAATAACTGGTTGGGCCACCCTTAGCAGCAACAACTGCAACCAAGCGTTTGCGATAACGTGCAATGAGGCTTTTACAGCTTCCTGGAGGAATTTTGGCCCACTCATCTTTGCAGAATTGTCCTAATTCAGTTACATTAGAGGGTTTTCGAGCCTGAACGGCCTTTTTAAGGTCATACCACAACATCTCAATAGGATTCAGGTCAGGACTTTGGCTAGGCCACTCCAAAGTCTTCATTTTGTTTTTCTTCAGCCATTCGGTGGTGGACTTGCTGGTGTGTTTAGGATCATTGTCCTGCTGCAGAACCCAAGTTCGTTTCAGCTTGAGTACACGAACAGATGGTCGGACATTCTCCTTCAGGATCTCTTGGTAGACAGCAGAATTCATAGTTCCTTTTATCACGGCAAGTCTTCCAGGTCCTGAAGCAGCAAAACAGCCCCAGACCATCACACTACCACCACCATATTTTACTGTTGGTATAATGTTCTTTTTCTGAAATGCAGTGTTCCTTCTACGCCAGATATACTTGGACACACACCTTCCAAAGAGTTCCACTTTTGTCTCATCGGTCCACAGAATGTTGTCCCAAAAGTCTTGGGGATCATCAAGATGTGTTGTGGAGAAATTGAGACGAGCTTTGATGTTCTTTTTGCTCAGCAGTGGTTTTCTCCTTGGAACTCTGCCATGCAGGCCATTTTTGCCCAGTCTTTTCCTGATGGTGGAGGCATGAACGCTGACCTTAACTGAGGCAAGTGAGGCCTGCAGTTCCTTGGACGTTGTTGTGGGGTCTTTTGTGACCTCTTGGATGAGTCGTCGCTGCGCTCTTGGGGTAATTTTGGGCGGCCGGCCACTCCTGGGAAGGTTCACCACTGTTCCATGTCTTCGCCATTTGTGGATAATGGCTCTCACTGTGGTTCGCTGGATTCCCAAAGCTTTGGAAATGGCTTTATAACCCTTTCCAGACTGATAGATCTCAATTACTTTCTTTCTCAATTGTTCCTGAATTTCTTTGGGTCTCGGCATGATGTGTAGCTTTTAAGGATCTTCTGGTGGACCTTACTGTGTCAAGCAGCTCCTATTTAAGTGATGCCTTGATTGTGAACAGGTGTGGCAATAATCAGGCCTGGGTGTGGCTAGAGAAATTGAACTCAGGTGTGGACAACCACAGTTATAGTATGTTTTAACAAGGGGGGCAATCACTTTTTCACACAGGGCCATGATGGTTTGGATTTTTTTTCACCTTTAATAATAAACACCTTCATTTACAAATTGCATTTTGTGTTTACTTGTGTTGTCCTTGACTATTGTTTAAATTGGTTTGATGTTCCGAAACACTTAAGTGTGACAAACATGCAAAGGAACAGGAAATGAGGAAGGGGGCAAACACTTTTTCACACACTGTATGTGAAGGGGGACAGAGGACACTGCTATAGGGGGAACCCTATTAGGGACCCCTTCTCCCCTGGGGACAGGGACCCCATCACCCCTGGGGACAGGGGCCCCATTACCCTTGGAGCAGGGACCCCTTCTCACCTGGGGACAGGGACCCCTTCTCAGTGCTTTCACTTCAAATAGAAGTGCTTATTTTTATCAAATAACAAGATGGAAAATAAATTAACAGAAGAGAAATCAAAATCAAATCAATATTTGGTGTGTCCACCCTTTACCCTCAAACCAGCATCAATTATTCTAGGTAGACTTGCACACAGTTTTTAAAGGAACTCGGAAAGTAGGTTGATCCAAACATCTTGGAGAACTAAGCACAGATCTTCTGTGGATGTTGGCTGCCTCAAATCCTTCTGTCTCTTCACGTAATCCCAGACAGACTCCATGATATTGAGATCAGGGCTCTGTGGGGGCCAAACCATCACTTCCAGGGCTCCTTGTTCTTCTTTTTGCTTGAAATAGCTCTTAATGACATTGGCTGTATGTTTGGGGTTGGTGTCCTGCTGCAGAATAAATTTGAGGCCTATCACACGTCTTCCTGATGGCATGGCATGATGGATAAGTATGTGCCTGTATTTCTCAGCCATTGACTATGCTTGCAAAGTGAACAGCCTATTTGCCTTTAGTAAATAAACCCAAATGAGTTTTGGAAACGAGCTGCAAAGGGTGGGCCAGCTCAATATTGAACCCCACGGACTAAGACTGGGATGCCATTAAAGTTCATGTGCGTGTAAAGGCAGGCACCCCAATACTTTTGACAATATAGTGTATGTTGAACTTAGAGTAGGACTTATGCCGCGTACACACGAAGGGACTATCCCCTCGTGTGTGGGCGCCGGCGGACTTTTTGGCGTCAAAAGTCCGGCGGACTAGGTTTTAAGTTTTGTTTTAAAATTGTCCGCTGGACTTGGCAGTCCTTGGCAGTCCGGCGGACAATCCCGCCGTTAGTAGGCTAGTCCGCCGGACTTTTGAAATGAGCGGACTTGCCGATCATCGGAAAGTCCGTTCATTTAGCACGTGACTTCAGGTAGACGGAGCTAGCGAAGGCAGTGAATGCCGCCGCGCTAGCCCCGTCACCTGGCATGGATTTAAAGGGAATCCCCACGCCGAAAAAAAATGGCGTGGGGGTCCCCCCCAAATCCATCTCAGACCCTTATCCGAGCACGCAGCCCGGCAGGCCAGGAAAGGGGTGGGGACAAGTGAGCGCCCCCCCCCTCCTGAGCCATACCAGGCCGCGTGCCCTCAACATGGGGGGTGCCCTGGGGTAAGGGGGGCCGTGTGCCCCCCCACCCCAAAGCACCTTGTCCCCATGTTGATGAGGACAAGGGCCTCTTCCCGACAACCCTGGCCATTGGTTGTCGGGGTCTGCGGGCAGGGGCTTATCGGAATCCGGGAGCCCCCTTTAATAAGGGGGCCCCCAGATCCCGGCCCCCCACCCTATGTGAATGAGTATGGGGTACGATGTACCCCTACCCATTCACCTAAGGTGTAAAGTGTAAATAAAAAAAACACACATTTTGTAAAAAATATTTTATTGTGCTGCTCCGGGGGTCTTCTTCCGTCTTGGGTGTCTTCTCGCCGGACTCCTCCGCCATTTACCTAGCTCTTTTACCGAGCAGAGGAGGCCGGCTACCTTCTTCGTCGTCGACGCCGTCGTCTGGGGGTCTCGATCCGCCTTCGGGGGTCTTCCGGGGTCTCTTCTGTTCTTGCCGCGGTCGTCGTTTTCCGCGCCGCCGGCGCCTTCTTCTTCTTCTTCTTCTTCATCTTCCGATGTTGACCCGTCGCTGTCTCTGGCCGGAATGCCAGATGCGCTCGCTCGTCCCCACCCCTTTCCTGGCCTGCCGGGCTGCGTGCTCGGATAAGGGTCTGAGATGGATTTGGGGGGGACAAAGTCCGGACGTGTGAACTCGGCATTAGGTATACTTTAATGAGTGGTACATATTATAACACCTTGAAAAGGACTTGAAAAGGACCAACCGTATAGCATATACAGGCCAAAAAAAGCTTTTATTTTTTATAAATACAAACTCTTCATGCCAACAAGAAGCTTTTAATCTCTGTGTGTTGCAGAGTTTATGAAAAATTAAAACTTGGTGAGTCTTTCTTTTGCTTGCTGAATGTCAGGGGAGCGTTATCTATCCTTGTGCACAAAGAGAGGCTCTCGCGCCTTGTAATGTGCAATAACCAAACTGCTAATGCAAAATCATTTGCTTGTGGCATTTAATAAAATATGCAAATGTATGAAATAGTTTGAAATTGTCAAATGAAAAAAAAAAAATTAGTCATGTTAGGAATTTCTATTAAATTTATTCTCGCTAAACAATTGCTCCTTTTAATTAAGTAATGTAAAGCTTCCCCTTCTTTGCATCATAGATTCAGTCTAGTTGGACGAGCCTGATGTAAGCACAATGAATAGTAAATGGAGTCTAATGAGGCCATAGCAAATAATGCATGTTTGTAGTCCTTGTGTACGCCTTTTGTTTTGATAAAGAATTGGATTGTATGATTGTGAGAGCATGTATTAATTAATCGCAGTTAAAAGTAAACAGAAATATTTCTAAATTCCAGTTCCACGGGAATGCACAGCGGTTTTGGAATTTATTATGGAGAAGAAAAAATAAGATATAAAAAAAAGTTTTGTTTTTATAGCACAGCAAAAATGTTTGTGTGCTGTCAAGAACACATCTATTATATATCATGTTTTCATTTTATATACCGTATTTATTGGTGTATAACACGCACCGGCGTATAACACGCACCCCAAGTTTAGGAGGGAATTTAAAAGAAAAAAAAAGTTTGAGGAGGGAAGTGTAAAGAAAAAAAACTTACATTTAAATGCCCATTAATGCAGCCTTGTCAGTGTCATTTGCAGCCTTCCATTGCAGCCTCGTCAGTCATTTGCAGCCTTTTCATTCATTTGCAGCCTTGTCAGTGGCTTTTCGTTAAAAAATGGCGCCGCCGAGATACAGAGCGGATGTCCTGTGTATCTCGGCGGCGCTTAGTAGTTCTCGGCCGTTCTTGGCGGCTTTCGGGTATTTTCGGCCGTTCTCGGCTATCTTCGGCCGTTCTCGGCTATTTTCGGCCTCACTCGCCTGTTCTCGTCGGCTTTCCGAAAGCCGCCGAGGCTGGCCGAAAATAGCCGACAACGGCCAAAGATAGCCAGGAGTGGCCGAAAATAACCGAAAGCCGCAGAGAACGACCGAAGATAGCCGAGAGTGGTCGAAAATACCCGAAAGCCGCAGAGAACGGCAGAAGAGGTCAGAAACGGCGGGGGATCAGCGTATAACACGCACCCCCCCCCCCGATTTTCCCCTGATTTTAAGGGGAAAAAAGTGCGTGTTATACGCCGATAAATACGGTATATATATATAATGTGTAAATACGCTACATAAACATTTTCTATATTATACACACAAAAGTGAGTACACCCCTCACATTTTTGTAAATATTTTATTATATCTTTTCATGTGACAACACTGAAGAAAGTAGTGAGTGTACAGCTTGTATAACAGTGTAAATTTGCTGCTCCCTCAAAATAACTCAAAGCACAGCTATTAATGTCTAAACCGGAAAAGCCTTGGATGGTTTTTCCGCCGGAATTCCGCTCAAGCTTGTGTTGCCTACACACAGTCACACCAAATTCCAACCGTCAAGAACGCGGTGACGTACAACACTACGACGAGCCGCGAAAATGAAATTCAATGTTTCCGAGCATGCGTCGAATTGTTTTCGAGCACGCGTCGGAATTTTGTGTGTCCGAATTGCCAAAGACGATCGGAATTTCTGATAGAAACTTTTTCCGTCGGAAAATTGAGAACATGCTCTCAAATTTTTGCTGGCGGGAATTCGGCCAGCAAAATTCCAATGGAGCCTACACACGGTTGCATTTCCTGACGAAAAAAGCTCTCATCAGTCTTTTGCTGGACAAATATTTGATTGTGTGCATAAAGAGTATTTCATAAATTTACAGTACTTCATATGCTTTCATTAAATGTCTGCTTCTGGAGATAAAAATCAGACTTTAGCTAAACCATATTTCCAATTCCTCAATATTGGCTCCTTCAGAATAAATACTACCAAATCTTGATTTCTGGATAGAGTGCAGTAGGGTTATAACCCCTGCCAGGATCGTATCCCCACACTAGAGATTGTTCATCCAATGAATATCTTTTTGCCCCCTGAGTGATTAGGAAGAAATTTACTTTTCTCACACTGGAGCAAATTGGACCATGCTTTAGGGTGCTTTCACACTGGGGCGTTTTTCAGGAGCTACAGCGCTAAAAATAGTGCCTGTATAGCTCCTGAAAAAAGCGGGTCCTTTCACTCCAGTGTGAAAGCCGAATGGCTATCACACTGGAGCGGTGCGCTAGCAGGACGGTAAACAAGTCCTGCTAGCAGCATATTTGGAGCGGTGAAGGAGCGGTGTATTCACCGCTTCTATACCACTCCTACCCATTGAAATCAATGGGACACCGCAGGGATACCGCCGGCAAAGCGCCGCTGCAGCAGGTTTTTAACCCTTTTTCGGCCGCTAGCGGGGGTTAAAACCACCCCGCTAGCGGCCGCATACCGCGGCTAAAACGATGGTAAAGCAGCGCTAAATATAGCGCTGCTATACCGTCGCCGCCTGCACCGCCCCAGTGTAAAGCCGGCCTTAGGGTTTTTTTTTTTTTTGTCTTCCTCTGGATCAACTGTTGGTATAGGATTTTGTATATGAAGGTTTTCTATCTATTATTCTATACATTTATTTTTTCTATTTTTTTATATCGATTGACCTAGATGGACTTTCATTTTTCCACCTGACTAACTATGTGACTCTTTGGAGGATCCCTTATACCATGTGTCATGTTGACAAGTGTCACCTGCTCTGTGCAACGATATTGCAGAGAAAGATTCCTTAACTCCTTTTCTGGCCAGTTATCTCCACTCCTCTCTCCTCCAGGTGCCTCCTTAGCAAAACGGGTGCTGAGGATGCACCGGTGTGAATGAGTACCCAAGCTGGACTATGTGTGTCCATAGACACACATGGTTCCAATAAGCCACACCCACTGATCTCTCCTTTACAGGAGTTTAACTGACAGCATCAGGAGCCTATGGCTCCACTTCCCTCAATAGCTCACGTGAGAGTAGAAAATGAGGAGAGCGTTGCTGCAGCCGAGACAGTGCTGGAGCAGTGACAAGAGTCAGGTAAGTGTTTAGGGATAGGGGTGGGTAGAACAAATAGTGGGGTGTTTTACTTTAATGCAGAGAATACATTAAGGTTGAAATAAAAAAAAAAAAAAAAAACTTTTGACTTTAGAACCACTGTTCCACCACTGCAGCCTCAGTAAATCTCTTCAATATTAAGCAATTCCATTATTGTACTGTACTTGTGTTGCCCGCCACATGCTGTGCCTCTTTTCTCCGACCCCTACATCACTACATAACACAGCAGTGACATTGGAGGAACCTAGCGGGAGGACAGGCAACCGACGCTCCTGGAAGTGTTGAACGCTAAAAGGACTGACTGGGGCTGCAGTGCTAAAATCAAGGGAAGGTAGGAAACACGGGCCACTGGGGAGGTGAATATAATAGCTTTTCAATTGCAGGGAACTCCTAAAAGGTTGTTTTTTTTTAGAAATTGAGAGGGTCACTTTCAATTAACTTGTTTCTTTGACCCTGCATCAACGAACTACAGGTTTCACTCTAAAGGATAATTCCATTTTTGTTGAAAAAAAAAATGCAATCCCCGCTGGGTGACCGGTGTACAAGGCTTTTAACAAACTTTGTTGTAGATCCTTACCTGTTTCTGCTCTGAAGTAAAATGTGTTTGTTGTGCGCAAATTGACTCTTAATGGGAGTGACTTTTTCATTATTAATCAGCTGATGCACTTGCAGAAAGCTGCAAGCTGTGCATCCCTTTAGAAGCAATTAACCCTTGGGGAGTATCGATGATGCCTAAAATCTGTCTTGTATCTTAGTGCAGACTTCTGGGAAAATCAGTGAGCAAACCACACAAGCAGGAAATGACAGTTCTGTAGCGCTATATCAAGGAAAACAGGTACTAAACCAGGTAGTAGAGGCAAACGTAATATATTGTCACCCAAAATAGCATACGGACCAACAATGGCAATAACACATTTTACCATACAAAGTAAGTAACAGTAGATAGTAGGCATAAGATGATATTTGGCACATGGATCAGCATAAATAGTAGCAAGGCCACCTCAAGTGCAGTAGGGAGCAGTAGTAAAGTTGAATCTACCGAGTGCTGGAACTATACTGCCAGAGTGCATTTATGGTGGCGATGATAGTTCTAGACCGACTGAGTATGCACTGTTCGAAAGAAAAAAAGGATGTTAGTGGGGGTGGCAGGGGAATAAAGGTGGCCTGCAGAATAATTTTTACAGCAGAAGCCATTTGAGATGTTCTTCTGCCGGCTATCGCTGGGACCCTTTAAGAGCATTGGTGCACTTAATGACAGTTCCAGTTTACTTGTGTGCAGTATAGGTACGGCATAGTCTCAGGCACAGGTGCAAGGTAGATGTAGTTCAAATGCGGTAAAGCTTCGGTATACTTCAGTGACCCATATACAGCCAAAAATTGCCAACGGGGGTGTCAGCCCCAATTAATGTACAACATGGTCCACAATGGGAAAGGGGAATGGTGAGGAGTACCTGGGCTTTTTGACACACAAATATTAAATGGTCATACAAAATAATGAAAATATTAAAATATAAAATATAAAAATGAAATATATTTTTATATTTTAATTATTTTGTATGCCCATTTAATATGTGGGTGTCACAAAGCCCTGGTGCTTCTCACATTTCCTCTTTCCCATTGTGGACCATGTTGTAAAGCATCGGTATAATGCGGTATAGGTACATTCTAGGTTTGGAATAGGTGCGGCATAGGGTGCATAGGTGCGGTATGATTTGGGTAGACTTGGTGTCCTGCTCTGAGTGGCCAAGTTCCTCAGCAATGGGTAAATAGCCCTTTTACCAGACGAATAAGTGGTGGGAAGCAGAGAAGGTAGGCGGACGCTCCAGTCTCCCTGCTGGCTGCAGGGTGTAAGTGCTGTTATAGGGCAGTGCTGCCCCCAGATTTTTCTCACTCCCAGTCTCAGGCTTGGATCTCCATGGGTATGGTCTCCCCCCTGGCAGGCAAATATTCAGACAGAGGAGCTCTTTCCCTAACATCCTCGGTGTCAAGAGGAAGAACTTTCTCAGACAGTTTAATAAACATCATCTCTCCACTCCTACTACTGCAAAGTGCATATTGGGATCTGTAGTGTAACCATTATAGTGCAGCCATTATATGGCTGCTGTCTCAAACTACAACTCCCAGGATTCTCAGCATTCTGCATAAAAGTCTAAGACCCCATACACACTATTAGATTTTCTGCAGATTTTGTCTTCAGATTTACCAAAACCATATAATATGAGGTCAAACCTTAAAGCGGTGTACACACAATCAGACATTCCAATGGGAAATGTTCGATGACAGGCTGTTGTCGGTAAATCCGACCGTGTATGCTCCATCAGACAATTGTTGTTGGACTTTCTGCGGACAAATGTTGGCTAGCAGGTTTTAAAATTTTCCGCTGACAAATTTGTGTTGTCGAGCGTGTGTACACAAGTCTGTCGGACAAAAGTCCAAAGTGCAAACACGCATGCTCGAAAGCAGAAGCGGTCGGTCTTGTAAACTAGCGTTCGTAATGGAGAATTAACATTCACGACGTGGCAAATTATGAAATCTCCAAATGCAGCGCACAATTCTCTTCTTCTTTAACCACTTTCAGACCGGACCAATTTGCAGGACCAGGCCCCTTTTTGCGATTCAGCACTGAGTCACTTTAACTGACAATTGCGCGGTCGTGCGACGTGGCTCCCAAACAAAATTGACGTCCTTTTTTTCCCACAAATAGAGCTTTCTTTTGGTGGTATTTGATCGCCCCTGCGGTTTTTATTTTTTGCGCTATAAACAAAAAAGTGCGACAATTTTGAAAAAAAAACGCATTATTTTTTATTTTTTGCTATAATAAATATCCCCCAAAAATATATAAAAAAAATTTTTTTTTCCTCAGTTTAGGCCAATACGTATTCTTCTACATATTTTTGGTAAAAAAAATCGCAATAAACGATTATTGATTGGTTTGCGCAGAAGTTATAGCGTTTACAAGATAGGGGATAGTTTTATAGCATTTTTATTAATAATTTTTTTTTATTAGTAATGGCGGTGATCAGTGATTTTTATTGTGACTGCGACATTATGGCGGACACATCGGACATTTATGACACATTTTTGGTACCATTGTTATGTTTCTTACTGTGGGGGGCGTGGCTGTCAGCTAGTGAATGCTGATCTCTACTCCAATCACAGGGAGCAGAGAACGGCGTCACTAGTTGCTAGGCAGAACGGGGAGATGCTGTGTACTTCCACATCTTCCCGTTCTGCCTTCCCATGAGATGATCGCGGGTGTCCCTGCGGCGATCGAGTCCGCGGGACCAGCGACCGGACTCACAGGGGTCCCGACCGGCGCGGGAGCGCGCCGCTCCCGATGTGCTCCCGATGGCACGACAGGCATTAAGGAGGGACATATATATATGCCCTCCTGCCTGTACGTGCCATTCTGCCGACGTATATCGTCGTGCGCCGGTCGGGAACCGGTTAATGGGTTAAAAATTTAAGCTGGTAATTGCTGGTAATACTGATGGAGTTATTGCAAACAAATTTTCAAAGGCTTTTTTTTTTTTTTTTTTTGGGCAAGTTACCACAACACCATTATCATGTAGTTTTTAAGATCAAAGATACAACTATGTTTGTGTCCCTTGTTAATTTTACATTGTATTTTTTTTAAATGTAACTGCCTACTCCCAAACTGTCATTTGAAGTAAAACACATAGCCAAGTATTATTCTACACAATTTTTTTTATTGTGCATTAAAAAAAAAAAAAATAAAATTAGACATGCAATCTGCCAATAGAACTTAACCAAAAAGTGCATTCTATGCATCCAAAAATATAGAAAATATACAAATCAAATCATTATTCAACCAAAAAAATAATGTCAAAGCAATAACTCCAAGGCCAATAATAAATAACACGTTATCTCCTCCGATTCCGCAACATGACTGGTTGACGAACGGCCGCTCAGAAACGAACGGAAAAGCACAAAATGAAAAACGCGAAAAAGAAAATCGCAAATCAACACTCACCAAACTTCTACTAACACGAAATTAGCAGAAGGAGCCCAAAGGGTGGCGTTAAAGAGCTGAAAAACCATGTAGTACGTCTAGTACATCACTACGTTCATAATTGTTGGCCAACAATTGTGTGGCCGTGTGTATGCAAGACAAGTTTGGGCCAACGCCCTTCGGACAAAATTCCATGGATTTGTTGACCAACAATCCGATCGTGTGTACGAGGCTTAAAGCCCCATACACACGGTCGGATTTTCCGATGGAATATGTCCTATCGGACAATGTTGTCGGAAATTCCGACCGTGTGTAGGCTCCATCGGACATTTTCCATCGGATTTTCCGATGGACACAGTTTTATCTCCTGCTCTCAAATTTTCCGACAACAAAGTCCTATCGGACTTTTTCCGATCGTGTGTAGCGAATTCCGACGGACAAAGTGCCACGCATGCTCAGATCACATTACAAGACCAAAGCTATTGGCTACTAGCCTCTACGTAGTCCCGTCGTAGGCAACAAACGTCACCACGTTCAGAATGATCGGATTTTCCGACAACTTTGTCCGACCGTGTGTATGCAACACCAGTGTTGGACTAAATCCGTCGGAAAAAATCCGATGGATTTTGTGGTCGGATTTTCCGACCGTGTGTACGGGCATAAGAGTTTCAATTTCTATGCAATCAGGCATGCCTTTGCACTACATGGTCTTGGTAAATCCGAAGACAAAAATCTGCAGAAAATCTAATGCCTTGTACACACGGTCGTAAATTCCGACGGAAAAGGTCCGATCGGATTATGTTGTCGGAAAATCCGATCGTGTGTGTTCTCTATCAGACTTTTTCCGTCTGAAATTCCGATGGAAAAAAGAGAGCAGGATCTAAAATTTTCCGACAAAAAAATCCAATCAGACTTTTTCTGATCGCTTGTAGAGAATTCTGATGGACAAAGTGCCAGGCATGCTCAGATCAAATTACAAGACCAAAGCTATTGGCTACTAGCCTCTACGTAGTTCCGTCATACGCAACAAACGTCATCACGCTCCGAACGATCGGATTTTCCGACAACTATGTCCGACCGTGTGTATGCAACACCCGTTTCGGACAAAATCCGCCGGAAAAAATCAGACGGATTTTGTGGTCGGAATGTCCGACCGTGTGTACAAGGCAGTTAGAAAGTAACAAGGGGAACTCTGGACAGCCGTACACCAGACGAAGATGAAAAATCAAATGGATTTATTTAAAAAAACAGGAATCACATCAAAGTCCAAAAACACAGCAAAACAGGGAAGGGGGGGCACACAACTGACGCGTTTCACGCTAAATACAGCGCTTACTCAAGGCATAATAGTGTGTGTGGGGCCTAAGGGCTTGCTTGGCTTTAGCTCTCTCCTGGCTGGCTGGAGGAGGACGGTGAAGCATAACACCAGTATGTCAGTAGAGGGAGAGAAGAATAAAGGGAAATGGAATAGATTTACTAAAACTGGTGCACTCAAAATCTGGTGCAGCTGTGAATAGTAGCCAATCAGCTTCTAAATTTAGCTTGTTCAATTAGGCTTTGGCAATAAAATATCGAAGCTGAATGGTTTCTGTGCAAAACTGCACCAGATTTAGAACTCTCTAGTTTTAGTAAATAACCTTCAAAGTCTCCTTCTCCCATATGGCTGTCGCTCAGCACCTGGCTACATACAATACGGCTTGTATAGCAAATGTATTATTTTTTTCTGCTATTTGCTATACTTTTTTTCTCCACGAAAGTGGAGTTAACCTTTAAGGCAGAAAAAAATGCTAGCTTTTATGATTGTTGCAGAGTGCTACATGGTGACGATAATAACTCTAAAAATGCCATGAATCTTCCTATGGAAAATAAGTGCACCTAAATAGCTGCTCTAGATTTAACTGTCAGCATTTTCAGTGTGATTGTTGCTGTATTCATGCCATGTTATTATGTGGAATTGGAGATCTCCCACGGAGCAATGGAAATTCAGCACACAGTGTAATGCTGTCTGTACGCATTGCTGGGATAACGCTTGTTTCCCCTCGCTGAGCTCACTTGCTAATATACTGTTTTTGCTTGGTGGGCCGTGGCCGTGTTTTTCAAGTTACCACTGGATGCAATGATATTATCTGAGTCATCCGAGATTTGCAGAAGACGATTCGGAAACAGAATCTTATTTCAACTATAGACTATAGAAATCTACAAAAAAAAACCTAAGCCAGTAGAATTGACTAAACCAAACCAATGTCTCCAAATATTGATACAACTTGTATAATTAATACGTAGTGGACCTCCTGGCAGTATTATCTGCCTTTTTTCAATACTTGCCTTTTCCTAATATCTTTAGGCAGGTCTTCTGACATGTAAGGTCCTCTACCAATCTTCTATTTGGATAAGCTGTCCTAAATGATACAGATATGATGTCATATGATGACATCAGCAGCATTTTCTGCATCATTTTATGTCCATGGCTCCCGGCACTCACAGGCTTTCCAATCTCCAGTCTTTCAATTTGGAAGACTGGGACCATTAAGTAGTGGTAAGCAATTACTGAAGAGGAATTCAAGTCCCTTTTAATTTGGCTACCCAACCCACCACCACCATTTTCATATTTCTAGCATGTGCGCAGATGTGCTGAAGGGCTTTGCCTGGCCTTCGGGTTCTGGCACATGCAGCCAATTTCCATAGACAGAAGCAATGTCAGGACAAGGTCATCTAGAGCCCGGAGCAAACATGGAAACTGCCCCCCCCCCTCCCCAGATGAATGAGCATTATGTGTCAGCTAAAATCCCCCCCCCCCCCCCCCCCCAAAAAAAAAAATAAAAAATTGAACACCAATCTGCATGCTTACCCCCTAAGCATAAATTTCCCCTAAATCCCCTCCCCTGCTGAAATCCCCTTCCCAGAACAAATCTTTGCCCCTCATCCCCCACTGCAAATATAAATTGTGCAGCAATTGAATATGCTATATTCTTTTTTCTTTGTTTTGCATCATTTTTCCCCTGAAAGTGGAGATACCCTTTAAAGTTTTGTCCTTTTCTTCTATGGCAATCCGCCAGGGCAGTCTTGAACTTTAAAGTGGTTGTAAAGGATCAATGTTTTTTACCTCCATTATTATTATTATTATACAGAATTTATATAGCGTTTATATAACAGTTTTGCAGCGCTTTACAATATAAAAAGGAGACAATACAGTTATAATACAATAAAATACAAGAGGATTAAGAGGGCCCTGCTCAGAAGAGCTTACAATCTAATAGGGTGGGGCAGGTGGTACAAACGTTTGTAGCTGTTGTAAATGAGCTGATGGAAGTGGTAAAAGATTAGTTGGAGACGTGACAGGCTTTCCTGAAGAGATGAGTTTTCAGGGATCGCCTGAAGGTACCAAGAGTAGGGGATAGCCGGACAGGTGGAGGTAGCGAGTTCCAGAGGATGGAAGAGGCTCTGGAGAAATCCTGGAGAAGAGCATGGGAGGAGGAGACGAGAGGTCTTGAGAAGAGCGGAGAGGACGATTTGGGTGATATTTGGAGACAAAATTGGTGATGCAGAATTCGTTGCATGCAGGAAGCGAGCCCGCTCTGGTGTCACCATAGCAAGCTGCTTGCTGTGGGGACACTCAGCAGGAGGGAGGAGCCAGGAGCGCCAACGGGGGGACCTGGGAAGAGGATCGGGGCTGCTCTGTGCAAAACCATCACACAGAGCAGGTAAGTATAACATGTTTGTTGTTTTAAAAAAAAACAAAAAAAACAACAAGCCTTTAATATCATTCTAATTTAACTGATGGGAGCTGGAGCTCAGAAGAATAAATATAAGGGTGATAAATAATGTGGCGCTTACTCAATATGAGATGAACAACATATAGTACAAATGCACAAAGAGGGTAATTAAATCAGTCCACATAAATGGGAAATGAAAAACACGTGCAAAGGTTGCAATCACACCACAAAACTGTATACGAGGACAATAATATACTTAATATACTTAAGATAGTATATTCCAGTCCAAAAAATAGTAATCAATCCAAAAAATTTAATTAATAAAGTGCTTGTGCAAAAATCTCTGGTGATTAATGTGACATCAGGTGCAAAAAATTGAGTTCAATTAAGTGATAATAACTTCCACCATGCGTAGGATAACAATAGTGTGCACCAAGCTCTCACATCAAGTTGAGACCCCTACAGGCCTTTGTTTTTAAATATCCTTGACGGGCAAAACAGCAGATTCCTTTCCTTGGAGCATCCAGCCAGATCGGGTATATTCCAAATGTTAGAAAGGAAACTGCACTGTAGATATTATCCTCCTTGATATCCTCCACTCTCCTCCATTCAAAGCTCACATAGAATAGAAAGAGATCTCCATAGTGCTGTAATCAAATAAAAGTAGTTTATTGTGGCGCACAAACATGGGAACAAGCGTCTCTGACCATTATTGGAGTCTGTGGAATCAATCGGCTACAAACCATTTAAGTATGATATGCTAACTAATGTATGATACGGTTTTCACTTTCCTGAAGTTTGTCTACCATACCTAGATAGATCACGCCTGGGCACCGACAACATCTCCCTATTGTCCCAACTCCTCCCCTCCACCCCACTTAATTTGGTTATTACTGTTTTATTGTTGCATTTATTGTTCTTTTTATTGTTTACTTTGCTAATACCTCAATTGATCAAAATTTTGATGAGGACATCATTGTCTATTATGTTTTGTTCCTCAAATTTCTATCACTAGTCTCCGAAAATACAGATAATGTATGAGTATTGTGACAGTAGGAGATGCTGTCTAGGTGGAATTGACGGTTTGGGGGACACAGGGTGTGCACATTTGCTTGGTGCAAGGCTACAGAGCATAAATGTGGACTGGAGAGAACTGCTTTTGCAGCTTTCTCCAGGTTTTGGTATTTGGTCATGGGGCTCTGTAGTTTGGAGATGCCAGAGTGTCTTGGGTGGGACGGGATCTCCAACCCTGTGTCCAGATTTTGTAAATTGCCAGCAGGGTGTGTGCTCAGGTGAGCACAGCACTTATAATGAGTGTATGGGAAGACTTCATGGCTCCCAGTTGGAGACTGCTCCACACCCAGAGAGACAGCAGGTCTCCAGGAGTCAGAGAGGTTGCAGGAGGCAGCCAGAACGTGCGACTGCAAGAAGCAGTGCAACAGCCTGAGGACTAAGGCCAGAGCGAAGCTGTGGGCGCTAAAGAGAAGCCATCCACAGTGAGGAAATCCTGTGGTCTGTGTGACCAGGACAAAGCGCAGAGGTACTGCTAAAGAGCCAGGTGGGCTAGCATTTTCTGTGAGTGTTTATTTGCTGGAGAAGAACCCCTGTGTGGGAAACCTTTATGTCAAAGACTTTCATTTGCCTTTTAATAAAAATGGGCTACCATGCCCTTAAATATAGTTCCTGACTGGCTTGAATCACTAACAAACGCATCTACCACGAGAGCTAATGGTCCCCCATGTTACAAGTGGTTGTTGGATGCGGGCACAAGACGGTGGAATCCAGGTCCTTGCTCCACAGTGAGTTCAAGTCAGGAACTATTGGCTGTGTTGAAGTGCAGCCAGGCAAAAGGCATTGCGTGTTGCAGGTGGTGTACCTGTGAATGAAAAGTCAAAGTTTTTTTTTTTCTGCTATGAACTCTTTGTGTGCATGAGACAGCACAATCTGTGTGTGCACTGTGCAGGTGAGGAAAGCTTGCATGAAGTGAAAAGCAACTTGCTTTAAAGTGACAGTGCTTCATTTTTGCTGGAGGGCACAAAATTGCAGTTGAGTGACTGTGAATATGGAGAGTCCACCAGTGTTTGAATCTGCAGTGGATTGGTGCAAGCGGCACCTAGCGGCACTAAACCCAGCTAAAGAGGAAAGCAAGCCAACCCTCAGTGCAAGGAGAGAGTGGGGGCATGTTGTCTCCAAGTGTCCTTTGTCTCAGTCTCCAATACAAGGTGACAAGGCCAGACAAAGGTCTGCAACAATGTTTAGGAAGCCTGATTTGAGTCCCAGGAGTGTCCAAAAGGTTGATCAGAAGTTCAAGAAGTATGTGGTTGCCCGTAGCAACCGTGGTGATGTCAAGTCTGCGAACTATGCAAGAAACGTATTGCCGACAGAGGATCGTGGCAAGTTGAAAGCAACAATGCTTCAAGGAGTGCAAAGTCGCTGCATTTGGGAGAGTCAGCAAAGTGCAGCTGGGAGACCACCGTTTCCATTAGCAACCAGAGAAAATGTGCCAATGAGAATGAGGAGCTACAGGGAAGAGGTGCCCCACCATCCTCAGAGAGATGCCAGTGAAATTATGCATGTTGGGAGAGTGCCATCTCCCTTAGCAACAGGAGAAAGTCGCCAAGTAACATGCCAGGAATGTGGTCAACTGGGGCATGGGATCTTTTCTTGTCCTAGCTTGTGGAATACAGCTGCTGATATTGTTGCTGGGCTTAACTCTTCACCTGCAAGCCCGGAGTCCTGTGTTAAAATGCTTGCAGTCACCCCTGGCAACAAAGAAGAAATTCCTGTTGTGCCTGCTGCAGTTTCATCCTATGGCCACCAGGGAGAGTTGGCCAGTAAAAGTGCGATGAAGGATAGACAACGTACTCAAATGAAGCCAGAGTTAACTGCTACAGATTATGGTAAGACTGTTGCAGTTTGTGGGACTGATCCCAGTGAAGTGGGAGTATATCCAGCTGGGAGATCAGCAGAAGGTGTAAAAATGGACTTGCTGCAGTGTGCTACCCTGAGTAGTGGGGAGACACAGGTTAAAGCAAGGTTAAGAACTCAAAAAGACTGGACTCTGTATGTGCCTGGTGTAATCCACCAGAGTGTTGAAAGTGGTAACCTAGGGGTGACCAATACAGTTTGTGTGCCAGGTTCCCTAGTGACAGGTGCTACAGAGATGCCCAGGGAAACCTCCCAGGAGCCCACAGTGGTGAGGCACGTGGTTTCCCAGGACAACTGTGGAGCCACCCTAGTGGGCAAAAGAATGCCTTTGGAGAGGAAGGATGGTGTGCTGAGCGGCACACAGGGTGCTGTGTGTTCTGACCAAAAACAGCCTGTTAAAGCTTATAACACTGATATGTCTATGAATGCTGAAGGTAAAGGTACTGCTGATGATACATGTACTTATGGTGATGTGTTCAAAAGTAATGAGGAAAGAGGGATGTCTCCCTTGGCAACCAGACGCAGAGCCTCAGGGTTGTCCATGGAAGTCTCAGGGACTCTCCATGCGTTTGAGCCAGAGATTTTCCAGGACAACACTGAATTTGCTCTGGTGGAACAGACTGGGTCTACACCATGCAGTGAAAGTTTATGTGAACAGTGCGTTTACCATATGTGTAACCCAGTTGGTAAGGGGCTAAGTCAGCTGGCCACAGCTGAAGGTACACAGCTGAGTGTGTTAGCGCCTCAGGAGCAAGGTGGTGAGGGTGTATTGCAGCCTGCCTTGTTTGAAGCATTAGAAAAAGGTAAAAGCATGTTGTCAAAATGTGATTTATATAGAACTGACAAAGGTACTGTTTGTGCTGCTGAATACCAGGTGCCTCCTAGAGCAGATGATGAGGTACTGCTGATCCCTCATAATAGAAGCACAATAAATTGGGACGGTTGGGCCAAACAATTACTAGCCATGTTAGACAAGGCTATGTTGAGTGACAGGGGTGTGAATACAACAACTGCTATACCAGATCAGGGCGCATGCATGGCAGATGTGGTGTTCACAGCCCAGCAGCTGAATGTCAAGTGTCAAGGTGACCTGCAGAGGCTTATTGGTGAGTTAGAGGGCATGAGTAGGAGACATGCGTCTGACAGTGGTTCAGAGGAGCGTCAGGCTGTGATGGATACCTCCAGTGAGGTGGAGGCCCCTTTAAATTTCTCGGGCCCTCAAGCTGCAGTGAATAAGCCCCTCCATGTCCCCAAAAATGTTTTGCATATTGATGTGAAGTGTGTAGAAATTACAGATATGCTAGTGGAACTGCTTGAACTAGTGAAAGCTCATTCCTTGTATACCTGGGTGCCTCCATTACAGTCAGATGTGGTAGTGCTGCATGGTACCAAAGGGTGGAGCCAGGTAATGCAAGCTGTGCTGGGTAACATTAATCACCAGTGGAACTGGTTGGTACGGTGCTTATTAATAGTCTGGCAAGTGATCACACAGTTCCCTGTGAGGGTGCTTCCGGATAAGGTTCAGTACGGAAGGCGCTCTGGGGGCTGCTGGAGACATCAGAGGTCTCTCCGCCTGATGCATTGATGGACATGTCTGCTAGTGCGGTCCGAGGTGCGGCTGAGCAGGGTTTAGTAAATGGCGCGGATACTGCCTCAACCGCTAAACCTCCTAAGAAGGAAGGGCCAGATATGGACGCGGCAAAAGCAGACATTCTGTCTGTCACCTGCAGAGAGGTACAAGTTGGGGTACCCGGAGATGCTTTTAAATATAGTATGGCGAGGAACAAAAATTGTGACATGGAAAAATGTGAGCTGGCAAAGATTGGTTTTGCTATAAATGGGTCATGTGTTGCTCAATGTCAATTGCTAGGACAACTGCCCACAGAGATTTGGACAACAGGTGAAGGGAAGCCTTGTGAAGGTCCCATAGGGGGTAGCTGCTCACCTGTGTGTTGTCCCTCCTTGGGCCTGGCCCTACCAAACCCTGAACAAGAAAGAATTGACGGTATCGGTAATTGGAGAAATGGTGGTGTATTACTGAATGTTAATGTAAATAATGACCTTGATATGGCCATGAATAATTTCTTGGAAAATGAGCATGATACACAGTTGTTGAGCTCTGGGGAGTTGGTAGTCAAAGGTAAAGGCAAAAGAGTTGGTAAACCCAAGAGACCTATTGTGATGGGTAAAACAGGTATTAGTGAGGGAAAAGGTGGTTCCTCATCAGGCGTAGTGTCTGGAGCAAGTTCCCTACAGAATCCGGAAACTGAGTTGGAAGGAAGTAGTAGCAGGAAAGGCAGGGTTCCACCAGAAAAGAAATGTGAGCTCAGGAACCCCAAGGATAGAGGGAGTAGGCTGAGGATACAGAACTGTAGGACCCCGTTGCGATCCAGAGTAGGGCGTGCCTGGAAACGCACCCGAAAAAAAAATGGGCCTACGCAGCGAACAGCTGGCGCAGAAGTGCCCCAATCAAGGATTCGGGCTGGTGTGTTCCGGCCCCTTCGGGTTCGAAACAAGGGGAGGGGATATGTGACAGTAGGAGATGCTGTCTAGGTGGAATTGACGGTTTGGGGGACACAGGGTATGCACATTTGCTTGGTGCAAGGCTACAGAGCATAAATGTGGACTGGAGAGAACTGCTTTTGCAGCTTTCTCCAGGTTTTGGTATTTGGTCATGGGGCTCTGTAGTTTGGAGATGCCAGAGTGTCTTGGGTGGGACGGAATCTCCAACCCTGTGTCCAGATTTTGTAAA
The DNA here is from genome assembly GCA_028564925.1 of Lithobates sylvaticus. Lineage (NCBI taxonomy): Eukaryota > Metazoa > Chordata > Amphibia > Anura > Ranidae > Lithobates > Lithobates sylvaticus. The sequence continues at coordinate 740,125,929 of CM053026.1, read as the reverse complement.
TTGCCAGCAGGGTGTGTGCTCAGGTGAGCACAGCACTTATAATGAGTGTATGGGAAGACTTCATGGCTCCCAGTTGGAGACTGCTCCACACCCAGAGAGACAGCAGGTCTCCAGGAGTCAGAGAGGTTGCAGGAGGCAGCCAGAACGTGCGACTGCAAGAAGCAGTGCAACAGCCTGAGGACTAAGGCCAGAGCGAAGCTGTGGGCGCTAAAGAGAAGCCATCCACAGTGAGGAAATCCTGTGGTCTGTGTGACCAGGACAAAGCGCAGAGGTACTGCTAAAGAGCCAGGTGGGCTAGCATTTTCTGTGAGTGTTTATTTGCTGGAGAAGAACCCCTGTGTGGGAAACCTTTATGTCAAAGACTTTCATTTGCCTTTTAATAAAAATGGGCTACCATGCCCTTAAATATAGTTCCTGACTGGCTTGAATCACTAACAAACGCATCTACCACGAGAGCTAATGGTCCCCCATGTTACAGTATACATGTATAGATTTAGTAACTTCTAGACAATTTATGTTCAGCTTACCCATTTGGGTACCATTTGTCTACCTAACTGTTGTTTGTATGATGTTTTTATATATCTTTCCAATAAAAACTAAAGAAACAAAAAAAGTAGTTTATTGAGCAGCAGCAAACCTACATCTAAAAACACAGTGTTCAACCTCACATAGATCAGAAACTTCACCCGGCTCCTCCCGACGTGTTTCGTCACAGATCACGTGACTTTATTTATCTGAAGCATATTATTGTCTTCTTATACAGTTTTTGGTGTGATTGCAAACTTTGCACATGTTTTTCATTTTCCATTTATGTGGACTGATTTAATTACCCTCTTGGTGCGTTTACAATATATGTCGATAATCTCATATTGAGTAAGCGCCACATTATCACCCTTATATTTACTCTTTATTGTGTGGGAACACTTTTCACTGTTGGCAGCCACTTACTGATTTTTATTGTTGGTTGCGCATTAGTGTTTTTATTTTATGTTTTAGTTCAGAAGAGTACTCCTGCTGCTCCCAAAATGAGTAAATAGTCCTCTCTCTATTCCTGGTCCCTGTTGCTGAACTGATTGGATCGGGGAACTTCTACTTAATTGGTGGAAGCCACAGCTAATGGAATAGTATTTAAAGGCAGGGACTGTTAGGTAGAGGTAAGGTCCCTGTGAGGCAGACTGTATGGGGCCCCATGATTTCTAATGGCGGTTTTGGGTGGAAGGGACTGGGCAGGATCTTTACATCATTTTCCTAAGCTCCTGTAAAAAAGAGCAATTTGCTATCCTTTTAAAGAGCTCTGGGGGCTAGGCATGGTTACACAAATAGGGCTATCAGTCACAGCAATCGCAAGCGTGACAACACCCCAAACCCTGATCTGTCATCTCTGGAGTGGACAGCGGCCATTTTATTATAAACATTTTGGCTCTATCCAAACACTCAGGTACACTGGTTAAGGTTCTGAGGGACCCCTAGAAATTCAGAGGTTGGACCAATACTGTACACTTGTGCACTTTTGTGTGTCCTATGATTTCACAGTTCATCATTTATTTATTTTTGTTCACAGGATTTCAACAAGCACAGTATTGGGGTCCTCCAAAAAAAAGGGGTGAAAACTACCGTGATAATTACAGGAAATGTAGAGAATTGCATTTTGGTTGAAAATGGGCAAAACTTGGGCAAATTTCACGGTGAATCATTGATAGATACACCTCTTAGTTTTTTGGGCAGTTTGTAATCAGACAAGTATAACTTGTGTTAACGTAGAAATACCTTAAACGCTCCAAGTTTCTGTCTTAATCAAGAGAAGTGAGAAGAGAAGCCCTGCTTTATGTATGGTGTATTATTAAATTTTAGTACCTGGGGCCAGAACAACATGTTGAACGAATAATTCCCTGATAATATGAAGAATTTGGTTGAATAAAGGCAATTTTTTTTGTGTGATTGTAATTATATGTCTATCAGGCTCCCCAAGGGGAACATTTGCATTCAATCCGTAAACAGTGGAAAATAATTTTCACTTTTTTAAATCTTTTTTACGAAGTTTGGCTCTCAGCGAGCATGTCACTTATTGCTTCACCTGGTTCTTTTTAAAGGTACACTCCAGTCAAACACATTTGTATTTAAACTTACTCGGGGGGGCACAGCCTACTCACCAAGTGGCAGGTCCTTCAAGCTAAACTTGTAGAGTTGTCAGAATCCTCATCTCTTAAAGAGGAAGTAAACCCTGATGGGTTTTGTTAGAGGTATGTTACAGGTGTACTTCAGGTAATGCAGGAAGAGCTTCAGTGACCACCGAATTTTTGAGAGACCAAATAAGACACAGAAACAGATTTGAGTGTGTTCATAAGGTCTTTGATTTTTACTCAATACTAATGTGGCGTATATGCAAAAGAAAAAAGGGAGGAGCTGTGTTTTGATGCATATGTTTCAAAAAGTTAAACAAACTCAGTATTTTCTTATCATGAGTAAAACTGCTGAATTTAGTTAAACAAGAACTAAAAGATGATTTTGCTTATACAACAGGCTGCTTGACTAGATAGCAAAAAATAGCTAATGTCTTTTGCTGACACAAATTCGGCTTAAACGCAATAGGTAAAATACAAATACACATCTTTAGAAAAGTTAATTTATACTTAAAATATAAAATGGAAGAGAATCTAAGATGGAGTCAAAGTTGTTTATACATTCTATTACAATCCCCTCTTTGAGCCATGACTTTAAATGACACAATTTCCCCTCATTGTAACATAGGTAGTTTCCTTATTGTGATACATACTGAGGTAAGCTTTATTAGCATAGCTATATTAAAATTTTAATAAAAAGCATCCTATCAGTGAAACTGTCTTCCTTATTTCCTTCAGCTTGTATATCTCTCTTATGTCTTATATGTGTATGATTAGATTGGTTCTGATGTGACCCACATATGCCTTTTAAGGCTCCCAAGTCCTCTGGATGATATTTATAGTTAGTTATGACCCAGGTGGGTAGGAACACAATCAGAGTGATCAGTAGGAATGAGCCGAACACCCCACGGTTCGGTTTGCATTCAGAACATGCGAACAGGCAAAAAATGTGTTCGAACATGCGAGCACCATTAAAGTCTATGGGACACGAACAAGAATAATCAAAAGTGCTAATTTTAAAGGCTTATATGCATGGTATTGTCATAAAAAGTGTTTGGGGACCCAGGTCCTGCCCCAGGGGACATGTATCAATGCAAAAAAAAGTTTTAAAAACATCATTTTTTTCGGGAGCAGTGATTTTAATAATGCTTAAAGTGAAACAATAAAAGTGTAATATGCCTTTAAATTTCGTACCTGGGGGGTGTCTATAGTATGCCTGTAAAGGGGCGCATGTTTCCAGTGTTTAGAACAGTCTGACAGCCAAATTACATTTCTAAAGGAAAAAAAGTCATTTAAAACTACTCGCGGCTATAATGAATTGTCGGTCCAACAATACACATAAAAGTTCATTGATAAAAAACGTCATGGAATTTCCCCACTGGGGAACCCCGAACCAAAATAAAAAAAATGCGTGGGGGTCCCCTTAAGTTCCATATCAGGCCCTTCAGGTCTGGTATGGATATTAAGAGGAGCCCCGCGCCAAAATAAAAAATCCATAAAATCCATATCAGACCCTTATCCGAGCATGCAACCTGGCAGGCCGCAGGAAAAGAGGGGGGGGCGAGAGAGCGCCACCCCTCCTAAACCGTACCAGGCCACATGCCCTCAACATTGGGGGGGGGGGTGCTTTGGGGTAGTGGCCCCCCCAAAGCACCTTGTCCCCATTTTGATGGGGAGAAGGGCCTCATCTTCACAACCCTTGCCCCGTGGTTGTGGGGGTCTGCATGCGGGGGGCTTATCGGAATCTGGAAGCCCCCTTTAACAAGGGGACCCCCAGATCCTGCCCCCCCGTGTGAATTGGTAATGGGGTTGGTAATGGGGTAATTGGTAATGGGGTACAAATGTACCCCTACAAAAAAGTGTGAAAAGGGTTGAAAAAACACAAGAGACGTTTTTTGACAAGTCCTTTATTAATTTCTTCTTCTTTCCGCTTCTTCTTCCATCTTCTTTCATCTGGTCTTCCTTCGGTGTTCTTCTTCTCCACCTTATTCTTCATCTTCTTCCACTCTACTCATCCCACATCTTGCTCTGGCTTCTTCTCCACTCCGTCTGCACGATCCGCCTCAGTGGGGGTCTTCCGCTGTTTGACACTTCTGTTCTTCTGACACTTCTTATATAATGGAGGGCGGGGCCATCCGGTGACCCCACCCCTGTCTGACGCACGATGACTTCCCTATGGCTTTCCCTGTGATGTCAGAGGGGGGGCGGGGTCACCCCATTTACGTAAACCCACTTACTGTTTGAGGATTTGTATCATCTTTGTCTTTGCCTTTGCCTTGCTTCTTAGGGTCCTGGTTGACCTTCTTTACTCGATTGGCATGGATCTAAGACTGTTGTCCTTCCACAAGGATTGCTGTCATAGTTACTGCGATCACGGTGGTTGGAGGTCCAAAAACATATTCTTGCTTTTTTTGTTCGGTTCAGCTGCTAAACCACCATAAGGCCACCATGAAGGTTCCTGTGAAGAAGGAGAGGTACGAGCGACATTTCTTTCAACTTTGTCCAACGTTTCAATTAATTTTCTTACATATTCTTCCTGAATAAGATCAAGAGCCCCTCTTTTTAACATTAAGGGTTGTCTGGCCCAGGGAGTGGGAAATGGTCTGCCCATAAGAATTTCAAAGGGAGAAAAACCTGTCTTGTTATTTGGGGTCATTCTTACCTCTGCTAGAATTGCCGGCAGCACCCTTTTCCAGTTGGTATAAGTTCCGTCTGTAGCCTTCCTGATCTTATCTTTTATTGTCCTATTCATTCTTTCTACAATTCCTGAACTTTTATTTATTTATTTTTGAGTCCCAAGAGAACATTCAGGATTGGGGCTGGGCCTGAGGTGCGGGAGGCATATTTTATTTCCAAATTAGGGTTTGAGAGCAAAATTACCTCATACCCACTTTCCCCTTTTGTGAATGTCAAACCAAGGTATTCAACAGTTTCTTGACACCATTGAAGTTTATTTTTGGAAACTTTATGACCATTATCTGCCAACCAATGTAGCAGTTGTAAACCATCCTCCTGGCTTGGGCTACATCATATTGGAGTAGGACAGAATCATTACAGGGAGTCCAGGACCGCAATGTGGCCTGGAGCACAACTGAGTAGACTACAGGGGAGTCCACATAACCCTGGGGCATTCTACACCATGTCATTTGGCAATTTCGAAAGCAAGACTGGGCTGTGTCTCTTTGTCCACAGGAACAGAGAAAAAAATGCATTTGTCAAGTCAATAACAGAAAAATATTCTGCATCGGATGGCACATCAGACACTATAGGAGCTATGGGGACAATTAAATTATTGACAGCTCTAAGAGCTTGCACAAATCTATAAGGGCTACCAGGCATCTTTACAGGGTTAATTGGTGTGTTCCATTTATTTCCAGTGATTTCTCTCACTATGCCTTGTTTCGGAAAACTTTCAATCATAGGCACAATTCCCTCTACCTTTTCTTTAGAAAGAGGATATTGTTTATGATAAATGGGGTGGGCTCTGGGTTTCACTGTGGCTTTATACGGGGTGCATGAGATGAGACCAACATCTAGGCTATTTATAGACCAGACTTTATGATTGGGACCAGGTAGGTCACCATCATCAGGTTCTGAAAAGAAAAATTGCCTTTGAATGGAAACCTTTTAATTCCCATTGAAGGCTCAGAATTTGTGGTTTCATCTCTATAATATGAGGATGAAAACAGGGGAAATACTGAGATACTACCATCCAGGTATCCTCATTGGGTTTAGGGTTGCTTCCATTGGATGGGGTATTTTGGCCCTTGGTGTTGTTGGTTTTGGGAGGGTTGTGTGACTTGTGTGGTGTTTTGTTCATATGGACATTGGTTTCTCCAATGACCCAAGTCCTTACAGTTAAAACAACCTGTTTGTGAGGGCTGTGTCCTGGGGAAACCACGGCCTCAACCTCTTCCTCTCCCTCTGCCCCTACTTCTGTTCTGCTGTGTACCATTCCCCGGGTGGAACTGCTGCATTTGTGGCAGTCCTCCCTGGAAGTGTGTACCTGGACCCTTCAGTATGTCAAAACATCCTGCTGCATCCTTCTCTGTGAATTCCGGTATGGTCTTTGTAGGCCAATCAGAAATCATTTGCTTAACCATTAAACCATGTTGTGGTTTTAGGTTACTAATGAAAGTCTGAATCATCAAACTATGCATATCTGGTAGTATTGATAATCCAGCTTCCTGTGTCCACACAGCCATAAATCTTTTCCAAAATTCTAAAACACTTTCTTCTGACTTTAGTTTACAAGCTATGGCAGTAGGAAGGGACGTTCTGTTTTTAAAGGCATTATTTAATTCTGCTTCTAATTGATCCCACATGGTGGTTTTTCCCATTTCAGTATTTAATTTATATGCATCATCCTTTACTGGTTTTGGATCTTCAATTTAATTTATGGATGCTACTTTAGTCCAATCAAATGTGGCTGTGTGTCTAATGAGACCATCCACAATCAATCGCATATCTTCCTGTGTAGAATTTCTCCCTTTACAAGCCTTTTTCAAATAGGACAAGGTTGCAGAGGCAGACTGAGTTGGTTTTGGACAATGTTTAACAATACGGTTGATATCTTCAATATCAATCATATAAGGGGGCTACTTATAATGA
>CM053026.1:740101669-740118734 GCA_028564925.1 Lithobates sylvaticus | reverse complement strand
ATGCCTGTAAGGTGTGGGCTCTATGCCTGTAAGGTGTGGGCTTTGATCAATAAAATCACTATGATATTTAACACTAGGATTTGACTAGGAGCATCACCTGGATTGCATCACGATCAGCATGTCAGAGAAGGCTGCACTGCTGCTAAGCAACCTGCAGGGAGGTCAACTGTCTACAGTGGCGTCTCCAGCTTTCATATTTAGGGGGGGCACATGGGGGGACAGGGACAAAAGTAGGGGGGCAACTATAAAATGCAATTTTACTACGATCCCCAGGGAGGCAGAAAACAAGAGATATATGTCACCAGCATACCAAGAAAATATAAGGGTCCAAAGCAGTGGGAGAACTATCAGGGTTGCAAAGGTTGTCTTGCCACCGGGCCTTGGTGTTCTGCCACTGTGGTGTTCCCCAGCCTCCTCTTGCTGTCCTGCCCCTGCTATTGACAGTGCTGGTCTGGCATCTGTGTCCTTGGCAGTGGCAGCAGTCTATTAGGACCTAGTGCTGGTGACATTATGGGTGCATGCAGGGGAAGGCTGGCACTATTGGTTGTAGAGAGCCGAGCCCCCAGCTGGTCACCTAGCAGCAGTAATGTTGTATAACCTTCTCTGTTGACATGCTGATCGGGATGTGATCCAGGTGATGCTCCCAGTCAGATCTAATAAACACAGTATTTATTAGCATCAAGAGTACAACCACATCCACCATATGTTCAGCAGCCATGTGGGCTCTATGCCTGTAAGGTGTGGGCTCTATGCCTGTAAGGTGTGGGCTTTGATCAATAAAATCACTATGATATTTAACACTAGGATTTGACTAGGAGCATCACCTGGATTGCATCACGATCAGCATGTCAGAGAAGGCTGCACTGCTGCTAAGCAACCTGCAGGGAGGTCAACTGTCTACTCTACAACCATTAGGCTCGGGTGTGTTTGAAATCCCACTTGCCCGATCCCGCCAGGAAGCCGACACTGCACACGGCTAATCACAGGCAGTGAGACATTCCTGATCTGTGCAGCTGCGGACCAGGAAATGTCTCACTGCCTGTGATTAGTGCTGTGCAGTGTGGGCTTCCCGACGGGCTCGGGCATGTGGGATTTTGAACATGCCCTGCCCATCTCTAACAACAAATTGTGCTGGCTCTCCTGTACATTAGCCCCATAAAGTAACCAGCACTGGGTTCCAATGTGCCACTGCTGCCATGGAGACAGAGACCAGCGCTGTGAATAGCCAGGACAGCAACCCTGGTAGTTCCACCACTGGTCCACACTGCAAGGATTCCCCCATCCACCTATAATGTGTAGATGGGAGAATTGGATCATTTCTTTTTTTTTCATGCAACCTACTAGTTAAATGAAAAAAGTGATCAATGTATGGGCTGCCTAAGTGCGAAGACCAGCCATAGGCAGTTTAAATCTCAGCTGGTTGAGGTTTGAACCATTAATGAGCAGACTGAATGTACCAAGTTGACAGGGCCGGATTAACATAGGGGCTGATGGAGCTGCAGCTCCATGCCCCTGCCTTAAAATCGGCCCACACAGCCAGCAGTACAAGCCCGATTTCTCCTGTCCATAAACGTCTATGGGACAGGAGAAGTAAATGTAGGGGTGTCTGGCTGTACCTGTGTTGGCTCACTGTGGTTATTAGTATCACAGTACACAGTTCCCCCCCTACACAAATGGCTCTGCCTTCCCCTTCCCCTCTCTCTCCTCTCTCTCTGTGAAGTCCGTGCAGTGAAGGAGCCGTGTGGGCGGGGAAGTTGTGAACAGAGCACAGGAACAGGCAGATGGAAGGTGAACTGAACACATATGTGAGTGATGAGCTTCTGACCATCCAAATGTCAGCTCAGTGACTCTTATCTCCCTTCTCTCACCCTTTACTTTTTCCTTCAGCAATGGCTGTTATAACTGCAGCCAATATGTTTAGACTTGGCTCCTTGTGCTTTCAGGTGGGTTCACACTGGTTTGCAAAGTTTTGGCCCATTGCTGGTGTATACGCAGGTTTCCTGCGTTATACCCGCAGTCCTATTGATTTATATCAGGTTGCATGTTTTTTTCTGAAAGCACACCAAAATTTCCGCATGCTGCATCTTTGGCGCACTGTCAAAAAATGCGGCAAAAACCTGCAACCTGATTTAAATCAATAGAACTGCAGCTAAAACTGCAGATACACAAGCAGTGCAGCCAAAACTGCAGCACACCAATGTGAGCCCAAAGGCTTGTACACACCCCCCTCTGTAGAACTTGGTCTGATCAATACTGCTGGCATTCATTTTACACACAGCCATACCATCCCAGCTCAGGAGGGGTGGGGGCCCCAGGGATTTGTTTGACTATGTAGGCCCTGTTCCTTCTATCCATCCAGGAAAAGTCCTGGAGGGAGTGGCAAGTGGCACGCTGTATCTGGTGGCAGGCTATAGGTGGCAAGTGGCACACTGTATCTGGTGACAGGCTGTCGGTGGCAAGTGGCACACGGTATCTGGTGACAGGCTGTCGGTGGCAAGTGGCACATTGTAGCTGGTGACAGGCTGTCGGTGGCAAGTGGCACACTGTATCTGGTGATAGGCTGTCGGTGGCAAGTGGCACACTGTATCTGGTGACAGGCTGTCAGCAAGTGGCACACTGTATCTGGTGACAGGCTGTCAGCAAGTGGCACACTGTATCTGGTGACAGGCTGTCAGCAAGTGGCACACTGTATCTGGTGACAGGCTGTCAGCAAGTGGCACACTGTATCTGGTGACAGGCTGTCGGTGGCAAGTGGCACATTGTATCTGGTGACAGGCTGTCAGTGGCAAGTGGCACACTGTATCTGATGGAAGGATGACGGTGGCAAGTGGCACGCTGTATCTGGTGACAGGCTGTCATTGGCAAGTGGCACGCTGTATCTGGTGACAGGCTGTCGGTGGCAGGTGGCACACTGTATCTGGTGACAGGCTGTCAGCAAGTGGCACACTGTATCTGGTGACAGGCTGTCAGCAAGTGGCACGCTGTATCTGGTGGCAGGCTATCGGTGGCAAGTGGCACACTGTATCTGGTGATAGGCTGTCGTGGCAAGTGGCACGCTGTATCTGGTGGCAGGCTTCTGGTGGCAAGTGGCATGCTGTATCTGGTGGCAGGCTATAGGTGGCAAGTGGCACACTGTATCTGGTGACAGGCTATAGGTGGCAAGTGGCACACTGTATCTGGTGACAGGCTGTCAGCAAGTGGCATGCTGTATCTGGTGACAGGCTGTCGGTGGCAAGTGGCACACTGTATCTGGTGACAGGCTGTCAGTGGCAAGTGGCACACTGTATCTGGTGACAGGCTGCTGGTGGCAAGTGACACACTATATCTGGTGGAAGTATGTCGGTGGCAAGTGGCACGCTGTATCCGGTGGCAGGCTATCAGTGGCAAGTGGCAGGTAACTCTGCAAAGTGATACGCTACATCTGGTGGTAGGCTATGGGTGGCAAGTGACAAGCTGCATCTGGTGGGAAGTGACAAGCTTAGGTTCCCACTGATTCTGCATGATGATGAGTTGAACTATTTCACTATATATTACAATGTAGTAATAGAAATAATGGAATTTGATCATCCTGACACCATATCAAGCATGATGTCAGGATGATTTTAAGTGCTAACACCAGCCATTTGCCTGACAAATCACCTCCACCGCCGATTTCCCCATCAACCCCGAGACTACATCCCCCACCCTCCATCTTTTTTTGGGAGGGAAGGGGGGGTTGTCCCTGAATGGCAGTTTGGAAATGTGGTCTCTCTATGTTGCTGCTGGTGAGAGACTGCATAGCAGGTGGTATTGCTGGTGTTGCTGCTGCTCAAAGGCTGCATGAGTGATATTACTGGTGAGAGTATATTAAATTTGTTTTAGCGAAAAATTGTTTGCATTTTCATTTTGTTTCCATAAAAAGGCCCACCAAAATCCTCAGCACCAGGCCCATGATGCTCTTAATCTGGCCCTGCAAGTTGATCGATCAAATTGGGAACAACCAGCCTGACAGATACTCTTATGATTATCACTAGTGGTTGCTATAGCCACTAGTGATAATGACTGTTTGTTGGGAGAATACAATTGCTGGGCAGGAAGGATATTCCCTGTCACCACTGTCTGTGTTAATGGGGGAATCATGCAAGTTTCTTTCCTGCACTCTGTGGATGCAGGAAAGAAATTTGCATAGTCTATTACCTGCCTAACTGAAAGTGAAAGTAAGTTGTGAAGGTCTTGAAAGAACAGGAGAGGGGGAGGGACAGATGGGGGAGAGAAGGGATGGAGATAATGCAGTTCAGTGATTACAGTGTACTGCAGTGCGCACACTTACCCACGCGTCCAGGCTAGAAGAATACTCTCCCTCTCAATAGAGACCGTGTTACTCCAGCGGCAGCCTGAGTAAGATGTGGCGCATCCGCTACGGATGCAAACAAAAAGACATTGCCTTTTTGTAAAAAAAAAAAAAAAATTTTCGTCAGGGCCCCCTCTGGCCCCCCCCTAGGGACGCCATTGCTTGGGGCTGCGGACTAAAAAATTGTCTGAACGCATCGGTCAGACGTCCACCTTCCCCACCGCTCCTTCTGCTACTGACCGAAGCCTCAGCAACTCGTCGCCCAGGACCAGGAGTTTGTAACCTCCCAGTTTCTGGGAACGCGTTGCACAGACCTTTCTGCAAGGCCTCCCTGAGATGTCTCATCCTCTGCTCCCTCTGCGACGGCAAGATAAGGTCCGCAACCTTACCCTTGTACCGCGGATCAAGGAGAGTGGCCAGCCAGTAATGGTCCCTCTCCTTGATCCGAAGAACACGAGGATCCTTCCGAAGGCTTTGCAGGATCAGGGAGGCCATGCAGCGTAGGTTAGCTGAGGCATTCGGTCCGGAGTCTTCTGGGTCACTGAGGATGACATGATCGCCAGCCACCTCCTCCCAGCCACGTACAAGTCCACTGGTTTGTTGGGACTGTACATCATCCCTAAAAGACTGCTGCTGCTGATGCTGAGTGCCAGGCTCCACCTCCATGCTCACACAATCCTCCTCCTCCTCCTCCTCCTCCTCCTCATCCTCTTCCTGTGTGATGGGTGGGACAGAAGGAACACTGTCCGGATAAAGGGGGCCTTGAGAGGCAAGGAAGTCCTCCTCTTCCTGCCTCTGTTCTGCCTCAAGTGCCCTGTCCATTATCCCACGCAGCGTATGCTCCAACAGGTGGACAAGAGGGACAGTGTCACTGATGCATGCACTGTCACTGCTCACCATCCTCGTGGCCTCCTCAAATGGTGAGAGGACAGTGCATGCATCCCTGATCATGCTCCACTGACGTGGGGAAAAAAAACCAAGCTCCCCTGACCCTGTCCTGGTGCCGTAGTCGCAAAGGTACTCATTGATGGCCCTCTGCTGCGTGTGCAGTCGCTGCAGCATGGCCAACGTTGAGTTCCACCTGGTGGGCATGTCACATATTAGGCGGTTCTTGGGCAGGTTCAGCTCCTTTTGCAGCTCAGTCAGCCGAGCACTGGCATTATAAGATCGGCGGAAATGCACACAGACTTTCCTGGCCTGCCTCAGGACATCCTGTAAGCCTGGGAACCTGCCCAAGAACCGCTGCACCACCAGGTTGAGGACGTGAGCCATGCAGGGCACATGGGTGAGCTGCCCCTGTCGCAGGGCGGAGAGGAGGTTGGTGCCATTGTCAGAAACGACCATTCCTGGCTTAAGCTGACGTGGCATCAACCACCTCTCGGCCTGCCCCTGCAGAGCTGCCAGAACCTCTGGCCCAGTGTGGCTCCTGTCCCCCAAACACACCAGCGCAAGCACGGCATGGCATCTTTTTGCCTGCGTACTTGCGTAGCCCCTTGTACGCCTACGGAGCACCGCTGGTTCCAAGGACAGAGCACTGGAGGAAGAAGAAGAGGAGGGGGTGGAGGAGAGAGGTGTGTCACAACCAGTAGCAGTAGTAGCGTTTTGGAGGCGTGGTGGCGGAACAACCTCCAACACTACTGCACCTTGTCCTGCATCCCTCCCAGCTGCCAATAGAGTGACCCAATGGGCCGTGAAAGAAAGGTACCGTCCCTGTCCATGCCTGCTGGACCATGAGTCAGCGGTAATATGCACCTTACCGCTGACCGCCCTGTCCAGCGAGGCATGGACATTGCCTTCCACATGCCGGTAGAGAGACGGAATCGCCTTCCATGAGAAAAAGTGGCGTTTGGGAACCTGCCACTGAGGAACCGCACATTGAACAAACTCACGGAAGGGGGCCGAGTCTACCAACTGAAAAGGCAGCAGTTGAAGTTCTAGCAATTTAGCCAAGCTAGCATTCAACCGCTGGGCATGTGGATGGCTGGGAGTGTACTTCTTTCTACGGTCCAGCAGCTGGGGCAGGGAAATTTGCCTACTGCAATCGGACGTCGGTGTACTGCAAGTACTTGGTTGTGACACACCTAATTCTACACCTTCAGTCCTCTCAGAGCAGCTCTCAGAGAGGACTGAAGGTGTAGTGGGGATGGAGATCCCAGCTGATGAGGAGCAAGGAGAGGTCCGCTTAGTTCTTTGGTGTGGGTCTTTTATGTGTGCCTGCCAACGAGCTGCATGGCAGGTTGACATATGTCTGGTCATGCTTGTGGTGCCCAAGCGGCTGATGTTTTGGCCACGCGAGATTCGCTTGAGACAAATATTGCAAATAGCAGTGGTGCGATCTGATGCACTCGTCTCAAAAAAGGCCCACACCAAAGAACTTTTCTGATAACGTGCAGAGGCAGCGCCCTGCACAGGCGGAGCTCTGCGGTGTTGTACAGTTGCTGTGCTGGCCTCTACCTGGCCTCCAGGGGGCATCCTGCCTCGTGGACATGTGACGCCGCATCCTCCTCCTCCTCGTCCTCCTCCTCATCCTCTCTCCCTTCAGGCACCCACGTGGAGTCAGTGACCTCATCATCCCCTCCCTCTTCACCACTAGAGCAAACCTGGCAGTAAGCTGCAGCTGGTGGAACAGTACTGCCAGATTCCTCAAGCTGGGTATCATCATCCGAGCCTTCGAATCGTTGGGCATCCTCCTGGAGCATGTACCCAACACTGTGCTCAAAGAGTTCGGGGGACTCCTCAGGAGGACATGGTGGGTCTAGGGAAGGGGTGGCTGATGATGCCATTGAGTACGCGTTGGCAGCTGCTCTGCCAGTACCCTGAGCCTGGGTGAGAGAGGATGAGGAGGATGAGGAGGGCTTGGTCATCCATTCTACCAAGCCTTCAGCATGATGCGGCTCCACATGTCCAGCTGCCGAAAACAAAGACGCGCGTGTCCCATGGCCACGTGCTGATGACGATGCACGACCACGTCCACGGCCACGTCCACTAGAAACAGAGCCTGCCTGCCCTGTGTTCTTGGCTCTGCACGCTCTGCCTCCCCTTGGCGGTCTTCCAGCCATTGTAGTCGGTAGTCCTGTGGGTGCTGCTGAGAAGAAAATATAGGAGCTCTGTGTGATGCCACTAACACACTAGAAGTCCTATGGGTGCTTCTGAAGAGAAAATAGAGGAGCTCTGTGTGATGCCACTAACACACTAGAAGTCCTGTGGGTGCTGCTGAGAAGACAATATAGGAGCTCTGTGTGATGCCACTAACACACTAGAAGTCCTATGGGTGCTTCTGCAAAGAAAATAGAGGAGCTCTGTGTGATGCCACTAACACACTAGAAGTCCTGTGGGTGCTGCTGAGAAGAAAATATAGGAGCTCTGTGTGATGCCACTAACACACTAGAAGTCCTATGGGTGCTTCTGCAAAGAAAATATAGGAGCTCTGTGTGATGCCACTAACACACTAGAAGTCCTATGGGTGCTTCTGCAAAGAAAATAGAGGAGCTCTGTGTGATGCCACTAACACACTAGAAGTCCTGTGGGTGCTGCTGAGAAGACAATATAGGAGCTCTGTGTGATGCCACTAACACACTAGAAGTCCTATGGGTGCTTCTGCAAAGAAAATAGAGGAGCTCTGTGTGATGCCACTAACACACTAGAAGTCCTGTGGGTGCTGCTGAGAAGAAAATATAGGAGCTCTGTGTGATGCCACTAACACACTAGAAGTCCTATGGGTGCTTCTGCAAAGAAAATAGAGGAGCTCTGTGTGATGCCACTAACACACTAGAAGTCCTGTGGGTGCCGCTGAGAAGAAAATATAGGAGCTCTGTGTGATGCCACTAACACACTAGAAGTCCTATGGGTGCTTCTGCAAAGAAAATAGAGGAGCTCTGTGTGATGCCACTAACACACTAGACGTCCTATGGGTGCTTCTGCAAAGAAAATAGAGGAGCTCTGTGTGATGCCACTAACACACTAGAAGTCCTGTGGGTGCTGCTGAGAAGACAATATAGGAGCTCTGTGTGATGCCACTAACACACTAGAAGTCCTATGGGTGCTTCTGCAAAGAAAATAGAGGAGCTCTGTGTGATGCCACTAACACACTAGAAGTCCTGTGGGTGCTGCTGAGAAGAAAATATAGGAGCTCTGTGTGATGCCACTAACACACTAGAAGTCCTATGGGTGCTTCTGCAAAGAAAATAGAGGATCTCTGTGTGATGGGACTAACACACTTCAAGTCCTATAGGTGCTTCTGGGAACAAAATATAGGTCTGTGTGATGGGACTAACACACTTCAAGTCCTATAGGTGCTTCTGGGAAGAAAATATAGGATCTCTGTATGATGGGACTAACACACTTCAAGTCCTATAGGTGCCTCTGGGAACAAAATATATGATCTCTGTGTGATGGGACTAACACACTTCAAGTCCTATAGGTGCTTCTGGGAAGAAAATGTAGGTCTGTGTGATGGGACTAACACACTTCAAGTCCTATAGGTGCTTCTGGGAAGAAAATATAGGTCTGTGTGATGGGACTAACACACTTCAAGTCCTATAGGTGCCTCTGGGAACAAAATATATGATCTCTGTGTGATGGGACTAACACACTTCAAGTCCTATAGGTGCTTCTTAGACATGGGATCCGTCAAAAAATACGTTTCGTTCCGTTTTATTTCGTATCCAAAAAAATTCGTAATTCGGGTTTCGTATACGGAATTTAATTCGGATTCGTACGAAATACGGATTTCGTACGAATCGTAAGAATCGTTAATTTGGTTAACGAATAGCGACACTCTACGAATAATATCCGAAAACGTATTAAGGTTGCATAACAACAGTCTATTGTGTGTGTGTACTGTGTAGACAATAGCTCTGCCTATGCCTAACGTTATTCTAATGGATTTGTAAATTCGTTACTTTTTTTGGTTTGTTGATTGGTCATTTTACATGTCTCTCTTTCTCTTACAATGGCGCTGTCTAACGTGCTTCGAATGTATTCGTACATTCGTAACTTTTTTTTTTGTTTGTTGATTCGTAATTTTCCGTGTCTCTTAAAATGGCGCTGCTTATGCTTAACGTGCTTCGAATGGATTCTTAAATTCGTTACTTTTTATTGTTTGTTGATTTGTCATTTTACGTGTCTCTCTCACAATGGCCCTGTCTAACGTGCCTCGAATGGATTCGTACATTCTTAACTTTTTTTGTTTTTGTTTGTTGAGTCGTCATTTTTCGTGTCTCTTACAATGGTGCTGCCTAACGTGCTTCGAATGGATTCTTAAATTCGTTACTTTTCTTTGTTTGTTGATCTGTCATTTTACGTGTCTCTCTCTCACAATTGCGCTGTGACTGTCTAACGTCCTTCGAATGGATTCGTAACTTTTTTTATTTGTTTGTTGATTCGTCATTTTACGTGTCTCTCTGACTCTCTCACAATGGCGCTGTCTAACGTGCTTCGAATGGATTCTCAAATTCGTTACTTTTTTTTGTTTGTTGATTTGTCATTTTACGCGTCTCTCTCTCACAATAGCGATGTCTAACGTGCTTCGAATGGATTCGTAACTTTTTTTTTTTTTGGTTTACTGATTCGTCATTTTACGTGTCTCTCACTCTCTCACAATGGCGCTGGCTAACGCGCTTCGAATGGATTCGTACATTCGTAACTTTTTTCTTTTTGGTCGTTGATTCGTAAATTTACATGTCTGACACAGTGGCGCTGCGGCGCTGCATGCGTCGAATGGATTCGTACTTTTCTAATACATCGCTGTTATTCGTAACTATTCGAAATCTCGTTTATTCTTTACTTTCGTTTTTGACATGTGCCTATAGTCTCCGCCCCTGGATGTAGTTTTGAGAGGCCGGCCCCTGGATGTAATTTAGAGAGACCGTGTGACTCCGTGTGACTGTAGTGTAGTGAGGGAGGAACAGAGAGAGAGCAGAGCAGAGAGCAGAGCAGAGACTGAGAGCAGAGAGAGTGGTATTGTTGGAGTTGTGGTTGTTGTTTTTGTGTGGACTGAATTTGTGATTTGTGTGGAATTAGAATGTCTGGGAGTGAGAATGTATGTGTGAGTGAGAGTGTTGGTTTGAAAGTTGTTGTTGTGAGTGAGAGTGGAGAGGACTCAGGGGATCGGATGAGTGGAGGGGAGCGCCGGATGAGTGGAGGGAATCGGATGAGTGGAGGGGAGCGCCGGATGAGTGGAGGGGAGCGCCGGATGAGTGGAGGGGAGAAGAGTGGAGGAGAGAGGAGTGGAGGGTCAGGGGGTGGAGGGGAGCACAGGAGTGGAGGGGACTGGAGTGGGGGTGAGAGGAGGATCAGTGGGGGGTTGAGGAGAGAGGAGGGAAGAGTAGAGAAGAGGAAGCGTAGTAGAGAGGACAGGGAGAGGAAGCGTAGTAGAGGGGACAGGGAGAGGAAGCGCGGAGGGGACAGGGAGAGGAAGCGCGGAGGGGACAGGGAGAGGAAGCGCGGAGGGGAGAGGAGGCGTGAAGAGGAGATGAAGAGTGGAAGGGAGCATGGCCATGGAAGTGGAGTGGAGCGGGAGCGGGAGCATGGCCAAAAAAAAGAGGCGTATGCCCCCCCCCACATCAGAAGATGAAATGTCTGACACCGGCGACCACCAGCGAACCAAACGCAAGCAGCAGCAGAAGACGATGACGTCATCAACAAGGGGGCCAGTCTTTACCCCCCAGGAAAACGCTGCTCTGGTGGCTGCTGTTAGGAGGGACAAGGCCACATTGTTCAGCCTCAACGTCCCTACTGCCCAGAAGACAGCAGCCTGGGATCGAGTCCGGGACTCTGTGAATGCCCTGTCCAAGGTTCGCAGGACCACCGCTGGTGTCAGGCACAGGTAATAATTATTCAAATATTATATCACTCTTAGAACACACCCCATATTTGTGAAAAAACACACACAGTAGGCTTTGAGTAATAAACTGATTTGAACGTAACACAAATATATTTAATATATTTATTTGACACAGACAGACACAGAAAAGTAACATGTAAAATAAAAATAATATTAACGTGTGTATATTTACTAAATATACTATTTTCATTTGCAGATTTTATGATTGTCGGGCCTCTGTCCATAAAAAAAATTGAGAGGCAGGCCACTGGAGGAGGCAAGACTGTCTTATTTAGACAGTGGGAGGCAGAGCTTAAGGATGGCCTCCTACTTCACGAAGATGCCCCGCCCCCTGGAGTGAGCACTGCCAGTGCCAGATCCGCCGCCAAGCACCAGAGACTGAGAGCTGGTGAGTAAAATAAAATCTATCATTATATATTGCAGTTATATGGTTGTTGTTTGCAGCTCACTATATTTTTTTATGACTACGGCATGTGAGACTTACGTTTTGCTTTACATTCATGTTTTCCAGATCGATCAATGTCATCATCAGTGGAGGAGGGAACAGGAACAGCTGCTTCTGCTTCATGCCCCCCCTCAATATTCTGGCAGTGGTGAGTACCTACTACCTACCTAACCAACACAAAGCAAACATAATAACAAACAT
The DNA here is from genome assembly GCA_028564925.1 of Lithobates sylvaticus. NCBI lineage: Eukaryota > Metazoa > Chordata > Amphibia > Anura > Ranidae > Lithobates > Lithobates sylvaticus. Next base: position 740,106,914 of record CM053026.1, on the reverse strand, counting down.
CTATTTAACCACTTCAGCCCCCGATGATTTTCCCCCCTTCCTTACCAGAGCACTTTTTGCGATTCGGCACTGCGTCGCTTTAAGTGACAATTGCGCGGTCGTGCGACGTGGCTCCCAAACAAAATTGGCGTATTTTTTTGAACACAAATAGGGTGGTATTTGGTGGTATTTATTTGATCACCTTTGCGGTTTTTATTTTTTGTGCTATAAACAAAAAAAGAGCAACAATTTTTTAAAAAAAATCAATATTTTTTACTTTGTTTGTCATAAAAATTATCCCCCAAAAATATAAAAATAAATATTTTTTTCCCTCAGTTTAGGCCGATACGTATTCTTCTACATATTTTTTGTCAAAAAAAATTACGTTAAGTGTATATTAATAATTGGTTCGCGTGATCACGGACATATGTACGCAAATGATCATGTACAGATGACTGTGTGCAGGTGATCACGGACATATGTGTGCAGATAATCATTGACACATGTTATTTTACCGGGACATATGTGAGGGACATGTGTTTTTATTATTTTTGGACATGTGTTTTTATTAGGGGACATGTGTGTTTTGGGGACATGTGTGTTTACACTGTGGGGACACTACACTGGTGATCAGTGAGTAAAAAGCTGTAAAAACAGCTAATACTCACTGATCACCAGCCGGCTGGAGCGATCCGCTCTCCTCTCCTCACCAACGACTTCCGTGTGAGGAGAGGAGAGACGATTGCCTAGCAAACGGCTGTTTGTTTACATCACATGACGGCTGTGATTCGACACGGCCGTCATGTGATCAGGAGGGCCAATCACCGACCCCTCCTGCCGATCCGAGATGCGCCGTGTCCGGGTGACACGGCCGCATCGGGATCGCGCCACTGCGCTGGCACGCGCGCGATCCCTCTACTTCAGAAGGACGTTCCAGAACGTCAGATCAGAAGTAGACGGCTCCCACCCGGCCGTCTATGTACAGTGGCCGGGTGGGAAGTAGTTAAGTACCGTAGTTTATCGCGATTCCAAGAGCGTTTGCAATTTTAAACCATAACATGTTCGATATCTATCTATTTTACTTGGAGTAACATCGACTATCGCAATATCCCCAAAAATTGGGCTAAATACATTTACTGTAAAAAAAATTTTTTTAATTCAGTTAATTTCTCACCTAAAATTGCTTTTGAAAGGCCGCTGTGCAAATACACACACACTCAGTGCACATATATATATATAATTATAATGTTTGTGGTTCTCAGTAATTTTCTAGAAAAAAGTTTTGATTTTAAATTGTAAACAATAACTGTCATAAATAGGCTTGGTCCAGAAGTGGTTACCATAACTCTTTATTCTATCTTAACAGAAAGCCTGAGCCGCCATATCCCAGACCCTCCAGCATCAGCTCCTTCTGCCAGGAAGCAACGCCCCATTTCTCCTCAACGTAAGTACTAGAATACGCAAGCTGCCAATATAAAGAAAAAAGGACACAAGGCACCATCATCCACAGTCCACACTAAGTTCACAAACACATAAAAAAAGCTACAACCATCCATTTTTAAGTTCATACACACAGCACACACCCCAAACTAGGGGTCTACCGATTAATGGTGGCCCCTTTTTTTGTAATTATCGTTGATAAAACTTACCAATATAGTGCTTCAAGGTGTTGTACTCGGGTGATGCTTGCAGCGGCAGACATCACCCGTCCGGTGCCGTTTTTTAACAACCAATGTGGCTAAGCACTAGCAGCCGCTTGTCTGTTATTACAAACAGATGGAGGGGAAGTCCTCCCCAGAAGTGCAGTCGCTGTAAATCTGAGGAGAAACTCTGAATTGAGGGGAAGCTCTGCTGATTTTATCTTCCAATCGTGTACAAACAAACATTCTGTTTTTTTTTTCCCTTGCATGACTGTCCCCCTCAGATCTACAGCGACTGCACTTCCAAGTGCACTTGTAGTGGAAAGTGTATTTTCCTTTAGTAAATAGACCCCACTGTTACTGTTAGTATTGTAACCTATAATTGTTTATTCTATTACTACAATATTTGGAAATGCATCTGATCTTAGTATCTGAACGCCACTACAATCAGACAGCCACCAGTAACAGTAAGTTAGTAACTAGGGTGGAACTTAGAAAAGAGTAGTGAAAATAAATTATTTGCTATATATTATAAAGAGAAAAACAAACCTATTTTTATTGAAAGCGTTTGTTTAAAAAAAAAAGAAACCTGTTCCCTTAACCACTTCCCGACCGCCCCCTGTATATATACGTCGGCAGAATGGCACGTACAGGCAGAATCACGTACCTGTACGTGACATTCTTCCGGCGGTTGGGGGGTCCGATCGGACCCCCCTCCGCCGGCGGGGACGGTCGGGATCGCTTCAGGAGCGATCCGGGACGAGGGGACGGCCAGTGGTTTCTGGCCACCCCCTCGCGATCGCTCCTGGCCAATGAAAAGCTTCCCCTTCCTGTCTATTGTATAGACAGGAAGGCGGAAGTGATGTCACGCTCGGTGCGCCGGTCTATGTGACCGGAGACGCCGAGCGGCGAACATGTAAAGGTTAGTGCACAACAGTACACTGACACCAGTACAGTTAGGCACATATTCCACCCCCCTGTCACCCCCAGATCACCCCCCAGATCACCCCCCCCCCCCCCAGTCACAGTGTCACTAATTGCAGTGATCATTTTTTTACTGATCACTGCATTTAGTGTCAGTGTGACTGTAATAACTGTCAGGGCAGTTAGTTTTAGGTCCAAGGTAGCCCCCTACCCCCCCCTAATAAAGGTTTAACCCCTTGATTGCCCCCCAGGTAACCCTTTCACCCCCTTTTGCCAGTGTCACTAAGCGATCGTTTTTTCTGATCGCTGTATTAGTGTCACTGCTGTCGCTAGGTAACCATTTTTTTTTTTAGGTAACCGCCATGTTTATATAGGTTCATAAATAGTTTTATAGGTCAGGTACCCCCATATTACAACCTAAATAAAGGTTTTAACCCCTTGATTGCCCCTAGAGTTAACCCTTTCACCAGTGATCACTGTATAACTGTCACTGGTGACGCTGGTTAGCCAGTTAGTTATTTCGTTATTTAGGTTCCCCGTCAGGTTTTTATATAGCGTCAGGTACCCCCATATATTACCTAATAAAGGTTTTAACCCCCTGATTGCCCCTAGTTAACCCTTTCACCCCCTTTTGCCAGTGTCACTAAGCGATCGTTTTTCTGATCGCTGCATTAGTGTCGCTAGGTAACCATTTTTTTTTTTTAGGTAACCGCCATGTTTATATAGGTTCATAAATAGGTTTATAGGTCAGGTACCCCCATATTACAACCTAAATAAAGGTTTTAACCCCCTGATTGCCCCTAGAGTTAACCCTTTCACCAGTGATCACTGTATAACTGTCACTGGTGACGCTGGTTAGCCAGTTAGTTATTTCGTTATTTAGGTTCCCCGTCAGGTTTTTATATAGCGTCAGGTACCCCCATATATTACCTAATAAAGGTTTAACCCCCTGATTGCCCCTAGTTAACCCTTTCACCCCCTTTTGCCAGTGTCACTAAGCGATCGTTTTTCTGATCGCTGCATTAGTGTCGCTAGGTAACCAGTTTTTTTTTGTATTACTGTTACGGGTGACGCTGGTTAGTTAGCTTGTTTTTTATACTGTCAGGGCACCCGCCATTTATTACCCAATAACGGTTTAACCCCCTGATCGCCCGGCGGGTGATATCAATTAGGTTTTAGGGTCAAATAAGGTCTGCGTCGCCCCAGGTTAGTGCCAGTACCGCAAACACCCACGCACAAAGCATACACCTCCCTTAGTGGCACAGTATCTGAACAGATCAATATCTGATCTGATCAGATCTATACTAGCGTCCCAGCAGTTTAGGGTTCCAAAAAAAACCGCATTGTTAGCGGGATCAGCCCAGATACCTGCTAGCACCTGCGTTTTCCCCCTCCGCCCAGCCCAGCCCACCCAAGTGCAGTATCGATCGATCACTGTCACTTACAAAACACTAAGCACACATAACTGCAGCGTTCGCAGAGTCAGGCCTGATCCCTGCGATCGCTAACAGTTTTTTTGTGGTAGCGTTTTGATTCAGTCGCTTCAGTCAGGAGCTTTTTTACCTGTGAATCTCAAAAAAATAAAAAAAAAAATAAAATAGTTGTCGTTTTATTGTTCTCTCTCTCACTCTATTCTCTCTCTATTGTTGCTCTTTTTTTACTCCATTCTATTCTGCAATGTTTTATCATGTTTTATCATGCTTGCTTTTCAGGTATGTAATTTTGTTTACTGTGTTTTAGTGTTAAGCATTTTTTTGTTTTCAGGTGCGCCATTCAGTTGCAACGCGGATTTATTTATCTTGACAGCAACAGCGTTTGCTCCCACGATACATAAAGACGCGACTCCAACACTGTAGGAGGTGATTTCACCACCACAGTTAAAAAAAAGAGCATATATGCCGAAGCATGGGGGCAGCAGGGGGGGGGGAGGAGCGATTGGCTCCTAATGCCACGTACATACGGTCGAAATTCCGACCGTGTGTACACGGCATAACTTTTGCGGGAGGATGCCCCCATGCATCGGCATATATAAATGGTGCATGTATGCCCATCATTAGAAGTGGGTGGATGAAGGGAGGTATTCTAATGGTGGGCATACCCACCAATCAATCTCTTTTTTTCGTTCAGCCAAGAGGCTGCATGAAAAAAAAAAAAGATTACAATATATGTCCAGTATGTTGCTGGACTTTGAATGGTTATACCAGAATGATGCCTGCAGGTTTAGGTATCATCTTGGTATCATTCTTTTCAGCCAGTGATCGGCTTTCATGTAAAAGCAATTCTAGCGGGTAATTAGCCTCTAGACTGCTTTTACAAGCAGTGGGAGGGAATGTCCCCCCTCCCGGATATAAACCGCGCCATTGGGAAATTGGCAAAGCATTTTATCACACCAATCTTGGTGTGGTCAGATGCTTTGAGGGCAGAGGAAAGATCTAGGGTCTAATAGACCCCAATTTTTTCAAAAAAAGAGTACCTGTCACTGCCTATTGCTATCATAGGGGATATTTACATTCCCTGAGATAACAATAAAAATCATAACAAAGAAAAAAAATGGAAGGAACAGTTTAAAAATAAAATAAAAAAGCTAAATAAAATAAAAAAAAAAACAAAAAAAAAAAAAAAAGCACCCCTGCCCCCCCCTTCTCTTGCGCAAAGGCGTACACAAGCGTTGGTCTGGCGTCATATGTAAACAGCAATTGCAC
>CM053026.1:740061478-740101191 GCA_028564925.1 Lithobates sylvaticus | reverse complement strand
TACATCACACCATAATAAAATTGGTAGCATAGTAAACAATGTAGCACATGATTAATAATAATATCATCAGTACGCCTGAAATCTGCACAAACATAATATATATTGTATTAAATTAGTTGATGACTCGGACAATTGAAACCCATTGTATGCACATGGTTACTGTGACATGACATCAAATATAAAGGTTTGACGCGTTTCGTGGATTTTTATCCACTCATCAGGAGCAGCTAACTGGGAATACCTATAAAGAATTGTAAATTAATAATTAATGGTAGTTAAAATAGGAAGAGATGGAACAAAAACTATGGTCCTAGCACTCTTACCTATGGGTATATAGTATAATTGTAAGAGAACGTAGATATACCGTATATACTCGAGTATAAGCTGAGTTTTTCAGCACATTTTTTGTGCTGAAAGTGCCCCCCTTGGCTTATACTCGAGTCAAGCACTTTTCTGCAACAGAGAATGACATTTTCCAACCCGACTTTGGGGCCCTGTATCTCGGGGCCACTTGGTGCTAGGAACCCCAAATTTGGTGTGCAAACACTACAACATATCCAATTTGGGGTTCTTGGCACCAAGTGGGCCCCGAGATACGGGGCCCCAAAGTCGGTTCAGAAAATGTCATTCTCTGCTGCAAAAAAAGTGCTTGACATTTTCCGACCCGAATTTGTGGCCCCGTATCTCGGGGCCACTTGGTGCTAGGAACCCCAAATTTAATGTGCAAACCCAGTGGAACCATCACTACAACATATCCAATCAATTTGGGGTTCCTAGCACCAAGTGGCCCCGAGATACAGGGCCCCAAAATCGGTCAACTGTGCCCATCTGCAGCAATGTCATTTCAGGACCCTTTGGGTCCAGAGACCCCAAATTTTGGAAACCCTTAACTACCAAGTTTGAAGTTCAGGGGACCTATGGCTGCAAATGGGCACAGTGAGGCTGCAAATGGGCATTGTTGACCCTCTTTTACACTTACAGTATCTGCGCATTTCTCACCCTAGGCTTATACTCGAGTCAATACGTTTTCCCAGTTTTTTTGTGGTAAAATTAGGTGCCTCGGCTTATATTCGGGTCGGCCTATACTCTAGTATATACGATAATAATAATAATGATTTTTATTTATTTTTTTAATTCTTTATTTTATTTTATAAAATTTACATCATACAAAAAAGGGAAACATGTATTTGCTTATTCTTTGTTATGCAAATCAATTCCCCATCCCCCCCGCCTCCACACCTTGCTTTTCATCATTTAACCACCCTTGTCTCATATTCAATATTAAATTATTGAGTAATCTCCGCTACATATCTCTATATGTGTTCCCTCTGCTTTTCGTCTAAACTCTCCAGTTTTTGTAGAGCGCCTACACAAATTATCCAATCCAGGATTTTGGGGCTCTCTATTTCCTGCCTATTTTTTTTCTGGATTAAGCTTTTTGCTACTTTGAGCGGGGTAGGGATTATAGATGCAATAATAATAATTGGAGGCACCAGGGGACAAGGAAGACACCCCCCCCCCCCCCCGGGAGGTGAGTCGGTATTAATGCAGCAGCAGGGGGGGCCAACCCAGGAACCAAATGTGACAAAAGGGATGGAGACCTGTGTACTGGATGGTCATGGCCTCATAAAAAAATTCCCAACAATTCTCTCTTTCTAAGACTTTAGGTCATGACACAGGAAGAAGTTGACCAGCTGATCTCATTAGCACACACCCTACATCCTCTACCCTCTGCTGGTCAACTCCTTCCTGTGTCATGACCTAAAGTCTGTCCAGGAAGTAAGGCAGAAGTAATCGAGCAGTGTGTTTTAAACATCTATGAAGAGAGTGAGGTAAGCCGGTGTAGAGTTAATGGAAAGCTGTTTTATTTTTTCAAAATTAGTACATTTAATGCTGTATTGGTACAAAGGGGAGCTGGAAATTAGAAAAAAAAAAAAGGTGAACTTAGCCTTTAAGGTTATTCTTCTCAAAACTAGTATTTAATATAGAGGTGCACATACTGTATGGCCTTCCAAGAGCGCAAATAACCATTGAACTTTTTTTAATGTTATCTCGGAATATAGTCCAGTGTATGTATCTTCAGAAATCGCCATACATGAGAACACAAACCATATAGCCGGTTGTATTGGGCGTCTCTGAAAACCCCAAACATAAGTGTATATTTAAAGAGGAACTGCAGTCTGCTCACATAATTTAATAAAAACATCTTTGCCATTCTGAAGCTTCCCTCCAACCACTTTGCATATTATTTTATATATACTGTGATTTAGAGGTCGACCGATATATCGGCCGATATTTGGCGTTTTTTAATTAATCGGCATCGGCCGATTCTGCTGATAAAAAAGGCCGATTATAACTTCAGCCGTGACTTGCAAAAGACTTCTGTAATAGAAGTCAATGCAAGTTGCCTCAGTCTTCCCCTTCTCCTCTCTGGGCATTCTGCCAAAAAAGACCAAAGTGTTACAATGCTTACAATGTTTACACTTAATGAATAAACTCAAGGCTGTGTGTGAGAAGTTCTCAGTTTAACCATTTAAAGACTAAATCTTTTCTGACACTTGTTGCTTACAAGTAAAAATCCTGTATTTTCTCCTAGAAAATCACTTGGAACCCCCAACAATTATATATGTTTTTTTAACAGAGACCCTAGGGAATAAAATAGCGGTTGTTGCAATATTTTATGTCACACGGTATTTGCGCAGCGGTCTTTCAAACGCATTTTTTTTTGGAAAAAAAATACACTAATGATTTTAAAACGAAAACTAAAACAGTAAAGTTTGCCGATTTTTTTTTTTTTTTTTTTTTTTTTTTTTTATTTTTCGTCCTAAAGTTTTGATTACCTATTTTTGTGTATTTAATATATAGTTTTTTTTTAAATTATACATACAAGTGAACTGATTGGAGGTTTGTTTTGTTTAATAAATGTTTAAATGTAGGAAATTTTTTGTATCACTTAAAGCTGCTTTCACACTGGAGCGGGCAGCGTTGACGGTAAAACGCTGCTAGTTTTAGCGACGCTTTACTGTCATTTTAGCGACGCTATTCGGCTGCTAGTGGGGCACTTATAGCCCAGCTAGTGGTCGAGGAAGGGGTTAAATGCGCCCGTGAATCGCCGCTGCCAAATCGCATTGCAGGCGCTTCAGCAGCGGTGCCCATTCATTTCAATGGGCAGGAGTGGTGGAGGAGAAGTTAACACCGCTCCAAAGATGCTGCTTGCAGGACTTTTTTTTTTAAGGTCCTGCCAGCGCATCGCTTCAGTGTAAAAGCACTCGGGCTTTCACACAGACTGCAGGGGAGATGTTTTGCAGGCAGTTTACAGGCACTATTTTTAGCCCAAAAGCGCCTGAAAAACGCCCCAGTGTGAAATCTCATTAGATTTTATGAGATGAAGGGAAAAAATAAAAAAAATTAAAAAAATCGGCCTAACATATCGGCCCAAAAAAATCGGCATCCTATATCGGCCATCGGCCGCCGCGATTTCTAAATATCGGCATCGGCATCGGCCAGAGAAAAACCCATATCGGTCGACCTCTACTGTGATTGTGTACTTGCCAAATATGCTGCAGAAATCTCCCTCCACTAAGTGCAGCCATTTTAACTGTGGGCAACTGTGGGCTGCTGCCTTTTCACTTCCTGGATTTACACAAAATCGCACCTCCAGTCCTGCAGCTCGCATTGGCCCACTTATGACTCCCCCCCCCCCCCCCCCCTTCCTGGCAAACTCTCACCAGAGAGAGCTGTGCATGATGTCCTAAGCCTAGGATTATTACCAGACAAGAAACAGGAAGTGGGCTGTATAAGCTATTTCCTGGCAAAAAAATAAAAAGTTTAACTATCCAAAGTTAAAACAAGGGCAGAGGATTTAATAGATGAAAAAAATGACTGAAGTTCCGTTTTAACCACTTGACCTCTGGATGATTTACCCTCCTTCATGACCAGGCCATTTTTTGCGATTCGGCACTGCGTTACTTTACCTGACAATTGTGTGGCTGTGCAACACTACACAAAAAAAAAATAAAAAAATTACCGTATATACTCGAGTATAAGCTGACCCGAATATAAGCCGAGGCACCTAATTTTACCGCAAAAAACTTAGAAAACGTATTGACTCGAGTATAAGCCTAGGGAGAAATGCGCAGCTACTGTAAATGGAAAAGAGGGTCAACAGTGCCCATTTTCATGCCTCACTGTGCCCATTTGCAGTCATAGGTCCCCCAAACTTCAAACTCTATAGTTAAGGGTTCCTTGATGCCCCCTAGCTGCAGCCAAAATGTGGGGTCTCTGGACCCAAAGGGTCCCGAAATGACATTGCTGCAGATGGACACAATTGACCGACTTTGGAGCCCCAAAGTAAAAAAAAAAACATTTTTTTTTACTTTATGCTATAAAACATATCCAATAACATTTTTTAAATCATATTTTTTGTTTGTAGCGCAAAAAATAAAAATCGCAGAGGTGATCAAATACCACCAAAAGAAAGCTCTATTTGTGGGAAAAAAATGATAAAAATTTAAATTGGGTGCAGTGTCTCACGACCGCACAATTGTCTGTTTAATTACTTGCCTACCAGCCACGAACACCTCCTTACTGACCAAGCCATTTTTCAGCTTTCAGCACTGTCGCATTTTGAATGACAATTGCGCGGTCATGCAACGCTGTACCCAAATAAATTTTTTATCATTTTTTCCCCACAGATAGAGCTTTATTTTGGTGGTATTTGATCACCTCTGCGGTTTTTATTTCTTGCGCTATAAAACAAAAGAAGAGGGACAAGTTTGAAAAAACATAATATTTTTTACTATTTATTATAATAAATATCCAATTTTTTTTTTTTTTAAACAAATTTTTTCCTCAGTTTAGGCCAATACGTATTCTTCTACATATTTTTGGTAAAAAAAATCGCAATAAGCGTATATTGATTGGTTTTGCGCAAAAGTTATAGCGTCTACAAAATAGGGGATAGATTTATAGCATTTTTTATTATTATTTTTTTTTTTACTAGTAATGGCGGCGATTTGCGATTTTTATCGTGACTGCGACATTGCGGCGGACACTTCGGACACTTTTGACTCATTTTTGGGACCATTCACATTTATACAGCGATCCGTGCTATAAAAATGCATTGATTACTGTATAAATGTGACTGGCAGGGAAGGGGTTAACGCTAGGGGGCGCTGCAGGGTTTAATGTGTACCCTATCTTGGTGATTCTTACTGTGGGGGGAGGGGACTGACTGGGGGAGGAGACCGATCGGTGTCCCTATGTACAAGGGACACACCATCGGTCTCCTCTCCTCTGACAGGACGTGGATCTGTGTGTTTACACACACCGATCCACGTCCTGCTCGATTACCGGGCAATCGCGGGTGCCTGGCGGTCATCGTGACCGCCGGGCACGCGCACCGGGGCCCCAGCTACGCGGCGGGCGTGCGCGCGCCCCCCAGTGGCCAAATTGTAGACGACGTCATATGACGGCGGCCCGCCACAGTAGCTGCACCGTCCCGCCGTCATTTGACAGTGGGCGGTCAGCTAGTGGTTAATGTACCACAGTGCCGTATCGCTAAATATGGTCTGGTCATGAAGGGTGGTCAATTTTCTGGAGGTCATGTGGTTAAAAACTTTAAAAATGGGATGTCAAACAAATGGCCTATAGCAGTGATGGTGAACCTTGGCACCCCAGATGTTTTGGAACTACATTTCCCATGATGCTCATCTACACTGCAGAGTGCATGAGCATTATGGGAAATGTAGTTTCAAAATATCTGGGGTGCCAAGGTTCCCCATCACTGGCCTATAGGATGTGCTTTAATAGAGACACTGCTTTACTGGAGACATAGATACTGTGTGCTGAAGAAAGGGGGCTGTCACCATGGATTGCCTGGTGTCAGACAGATCTGTCAGAAGTGACACATATGCAGATTTCAGGGAAAGGATAGTGAATCCGAGATCCACACTAGATACTATGGACTGAGGCAGGTATACACTAGATGAGGATGTGCTTTGTTCATTTTTAATTTCAGAGGTTTACAGACACTTTAACGTTCATGGTATGGCATAGTGGTACAGTACCCCACAAACTACTCAGAAATATTGTCTATTTGTGTTTTCAGAGGGGAATCTCCATAATCCGGCCTTGTTTGAAGGGAGGAATCCCATGGTATGGGAGATGGCAGAGGAGTACTTGGAACTTGTCCAGAAATACCCGTGCCCTTTGTCTTTTGTTCGGGCCCACGTCTTCAAGATGTGGCACCACACGTGAGTATTGGCCTTTATGTGCTTCTTTCATCCCAAAACTTCTGTTTCTTAGTTTGGTTTCCGGCATGTTGAGGAATTTTGCTTCTTACATTTCTTGGGAACTCCTAGAGGCACACCAGCCCTGTCATAATTCCTGGTTTACCTTGTCTGCTTTCATAAATCTAAAGGTTGGTGTCACACTCTCCTGATGGATGCTGCTTTCTATAGAGTACATACTTGAGAAGCCAAACTATAAGACCCCTTTCACACTGAAGGCACTTTACAGGCGTTTTAGCGCTAAATGTGGCGCCTGTAAACTGCCTCTCAAGCCACCCCAGTGTGAAAGCCTGAATGCTTTCACACCAGGGCGGTGCGCTAGCAGGACGGAAAAAAAAAAGTCCTGCAAGCAGCATCTTTGGGGCGGAGCAGGAACGGAGTATACACCGCTCCTAAACCGCCCCTGCCATTTAAATCAATGGGAAGCGCCTGCAAAGCGATTCGGCAGCGGTGCTTTTCGGACACTTTTAACCACTTGTTAACCCCTTCTTTGGGGGGTTAAAAGCGCCCTGCTCCCGCACTAAAACGAGCGGCGCTTTACTGCAGTTTTCAGTGTGAAAGGGGTCTATTACCGTGTACACATGACCGGACTTTTTGACGGACTGAATTCCGTCGGACTTTCGACGGACCTCCGTCGAATCGGACTTGTCTACACACAATCGCACCAAAGTCCGACGGATTCGACCGTGATGACGTACGACCGGACTAGAATAAGGAAGTTCATAGCCAGTAGCTGCCCTAGCGTCGGTTTTTGTCCGTCGGACTAGCATACAGACCACCGGATTTTTCGACCGGACTCGAGTCCGTCAGAAAGATTTGAAACCTGTTCTAAATCTAAAGTCCGTCTGATTTTTTTCGACAGCAAAGGTCCGATGAAGCCCACACACGGTCGAATTGTCCGACGGATTCGTTCCGTCAGACCGTTGCTGTTGAAAATTCCGGCCGTGTGTACACGGCATAAGAGACTAGTACCTTCGTGATGGGCCTTGTGGGAGCGGCTGAGACCCAGACTAATAAAAGAAAGTGTAACATCTGTGTCTCTTGGAGATGCAAAAATCCAACATACAATTCCTCTCATCCACCCAACCTGATCAGTTTTTGGATGGTGTTGATATGGTCAATGGAGCCTACTAAAATAAAAAATAAAGGGTTTGCCGTCATCCAATTTGTTTTTTTGTTTTTTTTTTTATATAAAACTGTAACCTCCCAGGTCTGTTGGCATCACCTTTTTTGCTTTCTTCCTTTCTAGTCACTTTTTGAGGGGGATAGAGTAAGGAATGCTTTTTTTGGAGAGATTTGGATTCTCTGCCTGGAATTGAGGGAAAATTTCCACAATGGGGTCTTGAAAGTAAAAAACCTAACAAATTGTAACCTTTTCCATTTCTATTCAAAGCCAAAATAAAATTTAACCACTTGCTTACCGGCCTATTTTGGCCTATTTTCCTTCATGTAAACATCATAATTTTTTTGCTAGAAAATTACTCAGAACCCCCAAACATTATATACGTTTTTTTTTAGCAGACACCCTAGGGAATAAAATGGCGGTCATTGCAACTTTTTATCTCACACGGTATTTGCGCAATCATTTTTCAAACGCCTTTTTTTTGGAAAAAAAACGGTTTCATGAATTAAAAAATAACAAAACAGTAAAGTTAGCCCAATTTTTTTATATAATATGAAAGATGATGTTACGCCGAGTAAATAGATACCGAACATGTCACGCTTTAAAATTGCGCACAATCATGGAATGGCGCCAAACTTCGGTACTTAATAATCTCCATAGGCGACGCTTTAATTTTTTTTACAGGTTACCAGTTTAGAGTTACAGAGGAGGTCTAGTGCTAGAATTGTTGAACGCGCTCTAACGCACGCGGCGATACCTCACATGTATTGTTTGAGCGGCGTTTACATATGTGGGCGGGACTTGCATGTGCGTTAGCTTCTGAGCGCGAGCTACCGGGGACAGGGGCGTTTTACTTTTTTTTTTTTAATTTATTTTTATTTTACTTAATTTTTTTTATTTATAAAAAAAAAAAAAAAATTTGGATCACTTTTATTCCTATTACAAGGAATGTAAACATCCCTTGTAATAGGAATGTATGTGACAGGTCCTCTTTATGGAGAGATGTGGGGTCAATAAGACCCCACATCTCTCCTCCAGGCTGGAAAGCATGAGATCGGTAAAAATTTTTTTACCGATCTCATGCTGACAGCCGCGATCGCGGCTTTGTTTACTTCCGGGTACTCCGACGGTCATAGAGATGACTGGTGACCATCTGGTCACCGGAAATCTCTATGCTCGTCATCCGGCGGCGAGCGATTCTTTCTCCGGGCCCCCGATGGCACGGGAGAGCCCGGAGAAGCACCGGATGGCGGCGGGAGGGGGGGGACGTCCCCTCCCGCTGCCTATAAGAACGATCAGGCGGCGGAACTGCCGCTATGATCGTTCTTATGGTGCACAGAATCGCCGGCCGGAAAGAATGATATCTGAATGATGCCTGTAGCTGCACCCATCATTCAGATATCCCCCTCAATGTCAAGGATGTCATATGACGTCCTTGGTATTGAAGTGGTTAAAGATAAACTCCAGGCAGATATAAAAGACATATAAAAGACACAAACTAAGTCAGCTCTGTATTCATTAACATATCATTAAACTAGGGCTGTGGAAATTAAAGATTAATTCCTCGATTAATCGTTCATTTTTTTGATCGATCAAATTTCTTTTGCTCGGTACTCACCTCTCTGCCGGCTTCAGGGTCTTCAGGGAGTTCCGTCGGAGATCCGGTGACGTCACAGACATCAACGTCACCGGACTCCTCCCCCCTTCCCCAAGTGCCTCCGTCTGCTAACGAAGGGAAGGGGGAGGAGTCCGGTGACGTTGAAGTTCTGATTGAACGTAACGTGTATGGGGGAGGAGCTATGCATGACTTCACCCGCTGCTGCCCTACGGAACTAACACGATTGTCGGCTTTACATGCTGCGTTTTTATCATCTTTATGTGAGTAGTTTGTGTTTGAACACAAAAATTAAATCTTATACTTAAGCGGTGAGCACTTAGATCTTTTCTTTCTACCCATGACCTGGCGTCCTTGCTGAGATCTAAGGAGACGTGAGAGAAGTTTATGGTCCGTGTTCACTCTTTTGATACCCGCTTGCACAGGGGTCCATGCCATAAGGTGAGAGTGATTAGTTAGACCGGAGGTGGAGGGATTGTCACGCTACTGTGGAAAAAAAAATGACTTACGTCAGTGCTACAGTTTGAATTTAAAACGTATTTGTGTGAACTGTGAAGTTAAGTCATGGATTGTGGAAACTAACTAGTGTCGGGTGATTGTATATAGTGTATACCACATTTACCACTGACTAATGCAGAGTTGCAATGCAAGGAGATCAGCTAAAAGTAGTTGGATCTGTATGTGCGTTTTTATAATTTAATCGATTTAAAAAAATAAAAATAAATTGATCTCTAAAGGAAAATTTTAATCAGTAACAGCCTGTAAGTGTGTGTGTGTGTGTATATGGATGTATGGATGTATATGTGTGTGTGTGTGTATAATATGTATATATATACACACACACACACACACACACACACACACGTGCATCTTCTAAAATTAGAATATCATCAAAAACGTTAATTTATTTTAGTAATTCAATTAAAAAGGTGAAACTCATATATTTTATATAGATGCGTTACACACACAGTGATATATTTCAAGCATTTCTTTCTTTTAATGTTGATGATTATGGCTTACAGCTAGTAACAACCCAAAATATTGTATCTCAGAAAATTTGAATATTACATAAGACCCATTAAAAAAATAGGTTTTTAATACAGAAATGTTGGCTTACTGAAAAGTCTGTCCATGTACAATATAGTATGTACTTAATACTTGGTCGGGGCTCCTTTTTGCATCAATGCGGCGTGGCATGGAGGCGATCAGCCTGTGGCACTGCTGAGGAGGTATGGAAGTCCAGGTTGCTTTGATAGCGGCCTTCAGCTCGTGTGCATTGTTGGGCCTGGTGTCTCTCTCTCATTCCTCTTGACAATACCCCACAGATTCTCTATGGGGTTTAGGTCAGGTGAGTTTTCTGGCCAATCCAGCACAGTGATACCATGATGATTAAACCAGATATTGGTACTTTTGGCAGTGTGGGCAGGTGCCAAGTCCTAATGGAAAATGAAATCGGCATCTCCATAAAGCTGGTCAGCAGAGGGAAGCATGAAGTGCTCTAGAAATGTCCTGGTAGAGGGCTGCGCTGACTTTGGACTTGATAAAACACAGTGGACCAACACCAGCAGAGAACATGGCTCCCTAAATCTTCAGGGACTGTGGAAAATTCACACTGGACCTCATTCAACTTTGGATTCTGTGCCTCTCCACTCCTCCTCCAGACTCTGGAACCTTGATTTCAAAATTAAATTCTAAATTCTCCACAGTCAGTGAAGATTTGAGGAGCCGTGTCATCTGCTGGTGTTGGTTCTCTGTGTTTTATCAAGTCCAAAGTCAGCGTGGCCCTCTACCAGGAAATTCTAGAGCACTTCATGCTTCCCTTTGCTGACCAGCTTTATGAAGATGCTGATTTCATTTTCCAGCAGGACTTGGCACCTGCCCACACTGCCAAATGTACAAGGACGTTGGCAGTTTTTGTGCTGCATACTTGCTCATTATGCCTTTTGCCTAGCAGTTTTTTTTTTTTTTTAAATAACCGCTTTAAATATGAATTTGTCGGCCATTATCGCCACCTTTTTTGAAGTGGTGTTAAAAATCCTGCTTGCTGCATTTTTTGTGCATATTTGGACAGTTAAATAAACCGCACCAAAAACACACCACCTCATTGAAATGCGTTGAAAACGCAGCAAGAACGCTTCAAAAATTGACCCATGTTGCTTTGACCTATGAAAAACACACCATAAGCACGGTAAAATTGCGGGAATTTTTGGCAGTCATTATCGCCACCTTTTCATCTTCTTTTTTTTTGCGTTAAAAAAAAAAAAAACCCTATTTTCAGCCTATAATTTTGGTGGCTGAAATTTCAGTGAATCACTAGTTGTATATCTATATATCTTTCACTAGGGGTTTGGGGGAAGTAGCAGGGTGGTGTGTGTAAAAGATGGAGATCTCCTTTAAAGTGCTACTAAGCCCAGGACTCTGCATTCACTATATCTGGTCTCACACAGAACACGGAAATGCAATTATTTCAGTAAATATAAACTGCTAAATACCTTTTTTCTCATCAGCAGTGTATAGCAGTCTTGTGACTTCTATCAGTGTCTGGTAAAGCTTGTAGGAGAAGTTTTCATTCTCCCTTGACTGTCCTATGAGGCTGCGTGTCCTCTGACCCTCTGTCTGGACAGTGCTGATTGGCCCTGTGCTGATCACATGCACCCTCGCAAGGAAAAAAAAAAACTGTAGCTATACACACCAAACTGTGCAGCTTGTTCCCAAGCAGTGTTAATTTAGGCATCAAATTTTGATTTTGTTTTAGTCGTAGTCTTTTGACTAAAATGCCGTTTTAGCTTTGGTCCCATTTTAGTCATCTGCAATTGTTCTAGTCGTATTTTAGTCGACTAAAATCTTCAGTACATTTTATTCAAATAAAATCATTTTTTTTATTTTTTAACAAAAAATTTAATTATTTTAGTCAACTAAAATCGAATGTGTTTCGTTAAATTGTAATGCATTATTTAAGCATTTCTATAGAATTTGCAAACTCTCATACTCCTGGAGTAAAAATGTTGAATATTATGTTATTTATGGTATTAAGGTTTGAACAAAGGCACAAATAGAGATTTTGCCACTCTGGACGGTCTGAGGAGGCCTATAATGCTGCACAGTGCTCTGGATGGTGGTCTGAGGGGAGGCCTGTAATGCACAGTGCTCTGGATGGTGGTCTGAGGGGAGGCCTGTAATGCACAGTGCTCTGGATGGTGGTCTGAGGGCAGGCCTGTAATGCATGGTGGTCTGAGGGGAGGCCTGTAATGCACAGTGCTCTGGATGGTGGTCTGAGGGGAGGCCTGTAATGCACAGTGCTCTGGATGGTGGTCTGAGGGGAGGCCTGTAATCCACAGTGCTCTGGATGGTGGTCTGAGGGAGGCCTGTAATCCACAGTGCTCTGGATTGTGGTCTGAGGGGAGGCCTGTAATGCACAATGCTCTGGATGGTGGTCTGAGGGGAGGCCTGTAATGCACAGTGCTCTGGATGGTGGTCCGAGGGGAGGCCTGTAATGCACGGTGCTCTGAGGGGAGGCCTGTAATCCACAGTGCTCTGGATGGTGGTCTGAGGGAGGCCTGTAATCCACAGTGCTCTGGATGGTGGTCTTTGGGGAGGCCTGTAATGCATGGTGGTCTGGAGGGAGGCCTGTAATGCACAGTGCTCTGGATGGTGGTCTGAGGGAGGCCTGTAATGCACAGTGCTCTGGATGGTGGTCTGAGGAGAGGCCTGTAATGCACAGTGCTCTGGATGGTGGTCTGAGGGGAGGCCTGTAATGCACAGTGCTCTGGATGGTGGTCTGAGGGGAGGCCTGTAATGCACAGTGCTCTGGATGGTGGTCTGAGGGGAGGCCTGTAATGCACAGTGCTCTGGATGGTGGTCTGAGGGGAGGCCTGTAATGCACAGTGCTCTGGATGGTGGTCTGAGGGGAGGCCTGTAATGCACAGTGCTCTGGAGGGTCTGAGAGGCCTGTAATGCACGGTGCTCTGAGGGGAGGCCTGTAATGCACGTTGCTCTGGATGGTGGTCTGAGGGGAGGCCTGTAATGCACGGTGCTCTGGATGGTGGTCAGAGGGGGCCTGTAATGTACACACTCCAAGTGCTCTGCTCTGGATGGTAGTGAGTTGGGACTCCCGTCGGCAGGCCTGTAATGCACAGTGCTGCTCTGGATGGTCATCTGAGGAGGCCTGTAATGCTGCACAGTTTTCACTGCTAAGTAGTTGGCACGCTATGGACTTGCTTGCTGGGATTAGAAGCACTCATGGGGCTCTGCCCAGGAGAGGCTCCATGGAAACCAAACGTTCACGAGGGTAAATGTCCCACCCCTCACTTTTTCGTTTTGTTCGTTCACGAAAACCGAATTGATTTTCGTCATAGTTTTTGTCAGTGGACGAAAATGTGGTGTACTTTTCAAGGCGCTTTAGTCACCGTAAAAAAGGCAGCTGACGAAAATTTTGATGATAAAATGTTTTCGTTGACGAAATGTACACCGTTCCCAAGGCTCTGTTCTATCAGCAGATAGACTGTGGATGAAGGGGAGGATCAGAGAAGACAGGATCAAACAGCTTTTTAACACAATGCAGAGGATTAACCCCTTAGATTCCACAGTGATTATCACAAGCATGCTTTACTGCATAAACAGACGGATTTTACGGTTGTGGGTTTTAGTAACACTTTAATTCTGCTTACCAAAGGGACCTATACAGTAGATCTTGCTAATAAGTCAGCTTCCAGCTGTCATTTCAGTTTCTAATGGCAATAAGAAGCGTTCTTGTTTGCCTTTTTTATTTCATGCTTCCAGGGGCAGCTGAATCCGGTTGCCAAGCTCAGCGCAGACCTTTTTTTTTTTCTCCTTTTTTTTTTTTTCTTTTTTTTAAATTTATTTTATTTTTAATTATTTTTTTTTTTTTTTCAGAAGACCACTTCTGAGCCACGTGGGCCCATCGTGGATTTTCTAGGCGATGGGGCATGTTGACATTGGTAATAACGTCAGCCGGATGATTAATACATCTTCCAGCAATGAGAAACTCGCAGGTTTTGTCGGGAATTCTGTGAAGCTATTTATTTTGAGACATTAAAGCGCCATCCTCCCGGGGACCCCGACGCACCTTTTTGAAATTGAAATGTACGCGCTTCGTCTTTTTTCCTGCGGATCCCGTAATGAGGATTCTTGGCTCTGCTCATTAGGATGCCCCTCGTGTTACTGCGCTGTAGAAATTCTCGGAGCGTACTTAGAAAGAACCCCCTCAGATCCTGCTTGATGTTCTTCTGAGGATTCTTTTTTTTTTTTTTTTTCTTCTTTTCTCTTTTTAACACACTGATGATGCAGAGCGTAAAGAATGCACAATTCTCAGTCTTCAAAGTAATTGCTTAACAGATCCCCCCCCCCCCTCCCCACCGGATATAAAAATGAATAAGATGCATCTGTCATTGTCTGTTTACAAAGCAAACCATATCCTCTTGTTAATTCATAGCATTTCTCTAGATGCATTAGGAATCTAAAATGTTACTTGTCATTAATAGATCATCTGCAAATTTAGAAGAACAATACAAGCTTGCTTTATGTCGTTTGTTATGATCTGCTGCCTGTAGTGCAG
This sequence comes from Lithobates sylvaticus, assembly GCA_028564925.1. Classification (NCBI taxonomy): domain Eukaryota; kingdom Metazoa; phylum Chordata; class Amphibia; order Anura; family Ranidae; genus Lithobates; species Lithobates sylvaticus. The sequence goes on along the minus strand of CM053026.1, from coordinate 740,086,588 downwards.
TGAGTATTCTGGGAGTGGAGGTCCCTCCATGCCTTCGCGGCCATTCTAAATGACAATCTGCTGGACTGGCGCTTGTCTCAAGACAGCTGCTGCTGTATGCATAGGTGCTCAACCTCTGGCCCTCCAGCTGTTGCAGAACTACAAGTCCCATGAGGCATTGCAAGGCTGACAGTTACAAGCATGACTCCCACAGGCAGAGGCACGATGGGACTTGTAGTTCCACAACAGCTGGAGGGCCACAATTTGAGCACCCGTGGTATAGAGCAGGGATATGCAATTAGTGGACCTCCAGCTGTTGCAGAACTACAAGTCCCATGAAAAATAAATCTGTTGCGCTAACATATATGATGGATAAATAAAAAGGCAGCGGACAGTAAATTGCTCGACGCAATAACACAATATAAAATGGATTGTGAAGAAATTAATTTGCCTTTGTTAGCAAATAAAACACTGTCTGTCTGATCCCATCGTCATATACATATGGTAAGAACAATTTCATCAGAGAAGTGGGACTTTGAAGGGATCACAGACAGAGAGAGTATAGAAAAAATAATTGGATTTTTATTACATGAATAGACAACTCATGGTGAAAAACACAATACAAAGCATTGGATAAAACTAAGACATATACCATATTTATCGGCGTATAACACGCACCCCAAGTTTAGGAGGGAATTTTAAGGAAAAAAACTTACATTTAAATGTCCATCTCTGCAGCCTTGCCCAGTGTCCGTCTGCAGCCTTGCCCAGTGTCCGTCTGCAGCCTTGCCCAGTGTCCGTCTGCAGCCTTGCCCAGTGTCCGTCTGCAGCCTTGCCCAGTGTCCGTCTGCAGCCTTGCCCAGTGTCCGTCTGCAGCCTTGCCCAGTGTCCGTCTGCAGCCTTGCCCAGTGTCCGTCTGCAGCCTTGCCCAGTGTCCGTCTGCAGCCTTGCCCAGTGTCAGCCTTGCCCAGTGTCCGTCTGCAGCCTTGCCAGTGCCATTGCAGCATTGCCAGTGCAGCATTTCTGATTTAAAATTGGCGCTGATTTTCTGCTGACTGTGAGCGGAGAGGAGGGAGCGGAGCCGAGATACAGAAAGCCGAAGTACACTCTGCTTTAGTTGGCTCCTCTCGCAGTCCCGCCCACCTCCACTGATTGCGAGAGGAGCGAGCGCCGCTGACATACAGAAAGCCGAGTGTACTTCGGCTACACTCGGCTCTGCTCACAGTCAGGGGCGGGACTGCAAAAAGAGCCGAGAGTAGCCGAAGTTCACTCGGCTTTCTGTATGTCAGTGGAGGTGGGCAGGACTGCGAGAGGAGCCGAGTAAAGCAGAGTGTACTTCGGCTTTGTGTATCTCGGCTCCGCTCGCTCGTTTCCTCTCAGTCAGCGGGATCAGTAGGGCACAGTGTGGATCAGTACCGAAGGGAAAATAAAACGCTCACATGGCGTAAAATCCTTATAGCATTTATTAAGTAAAATAGCAAGTGAACACTTACAGAGTTCGAAGTAAAAACGGCAGTAAAAGCTAGCCGGCCGGTCTCGCTCAGCAGCCCGTGGTTCCGGGACTTCAACATAATTGCGGTGACGTCAGGGTGTCGCTCCTCCTCCCTACGCGTTTTCGTCACAGATAGGACGTCATCACGGGGCACGGGCGGCGTCCTGACACACCGCACTATATACCATATAAAAAAAAAGCATTATAGCATGGGGGAGGAAGAGTAGTACTTTTTTAATTTTATTCTTTTAAACAGAAGGGAAGGCTGCCGAAGCTAGATTTTTTTTTCAGCTAAACTAGTTTTGCTTAAACTCCTGTATTGTAGCTGACACTTGCTAACAATGTATTTTTTTTTTTTTTTTAGTCTGCAGATTTACCAAGACCTACGAGAAGAACTGGCAAAGGCCAAGTCCCTGGAGGGCATCATTGCTGTTAATAAGGAACTGAAGGTTAAGTGCCAGGTAATAAGAGTGTCATATTGGTGTATAGAATGGCATAAAGACTGGTGTAAAGACTTAAAGTGGTTGTAAACCCTTACAGACCACTTTAACCTACAGGTAAGCCTAGATTAAGGCTTACCTGTAGGTGCAAGAAATATCTACAAAATAGGGGATAGTTTTATAGCATTTTTATTAATATTTTTTTTTTATTTAATGGCGGCGATCAGCGATTTTTATTGTGACTGCGACATTTTGGCGGACACATCGGACATTTTTGACACATTTTTGGGACATTTGTCATTTATACAGAAATCAGTGCTATTTAAATAGCACTGATTCCTATGTAAATGACAGTTGTAGTTAGGGGGTTAACCACAAGGGGGCGGGGAGGAGTCAGTGTGACGTGATGTGTTGTGTTTACTGTAGGGGGGCGTGGCTGTACGTCTGACGTCATTGATCGGCGTTCCCGATGACAGGGAACCGCCGATCACTGACAGTCAGTGTAGGAAGCGCGGGGAGAGGTTTGTTTACATAGACCTCTCCCCGTTCTTCCGCTCCGTAACCCGATCGCGGGATACCAGCGGCGATCGGGTCCGCTGGTCCCGCGGCCGGGGTCACGGAGCTCCCGACCGGGTCGCGAGCGCGACCCACGGGCAGGCACATGCACGATCACGTACAGGTACGTGATTCTGCCTGCCCGTGCCATTCTGCTGACGTATATATGCAGTGGCCGGTCGGGAAGCGGTTAACCTACACGGTTAAGGAGATATTTTCCTAAAAACGGGCACCGATGTCTACTGTGCATGCGCGCCCTAGACAGCGGTGCAGGCGCACTGAGCGTCCCGTTAGTGAAGGCGATCATGCCGTCACTGGTGGCTCCCGCGCGCATGCGGCGAAGTGACATCATTGCTGCTCCGGACAGTCACAGCGCCTGAGCAGCGATACCCAGAAGTCACTCCGGGGTATCATGGCGGGGACGTGAACGAGGGTTGCTTCGGGGGCTTTGGTCTCATTTGATTCATAATGAGCTATTTTTTTTTTTTTTTTTTTTTTTTTTTAGAGAGGGTTACCTTCCTCTTTAACCACTTCCCGCCCAGTCAATAGCAAATTGCTGTCCGGGAAGTGGTTCTGTTATCCTGACTGGACGTCATATGACGTCCTTCAGGATAACATGCCGGCGCGCGCCCATGGGGGCACGCGTTGCGGCGATCGCGGGGTGTCAGTCTGACACCCTGCATCTCTGATCGTGATAAGAACCCTCTGTCGGAGGCTTCTTACCATGTGATCAGCTGTGACCAATCACAGCTGATCATCGTGTGAGCCAGGAAGTGCCGTTAAACGGCATTCCTCGGTTCGCGCTGACAGGGAGAGCCGATCAGCGTCTCTCCCTGTCAGAGGGTGGGTCTGTGCTGATAATCAGCACATTGATTATCAGCACAGACCCCTCAAATGTACAAATCACCACCCAATCAGTGCCCCAACAATAAAGTTAGCCAGTGCCAATCACTGCCCAGCAGTAACACCTGTCACTACATCAGTACCTCATCATCAGTGCTGCCTATCAGTGCCCATCAATTCTACATATCAGTGCCGCCTCATCAGTGCCCGTCAGTGAAGGGGAAAGCAACATTTTATGAAAGGAACTAAAAAAAAAACTATTTTTTTTCACAAATGTTGGTCTTTTTTAGTTTGTTTAGCAAAAAATAAAAACCGCAGAGGTGATCAAATACCACCAAAAGATGGCTCTATTTGTGCGAAGAAAATATATATTCTTCGGTACAGTGTTGCATGACCGTGCAATTGTCATTCAAAGTGTGACAGCGCTGAAAACTGAAAATTGTCCTGGGCAGGAAGGGGCGTAAGTGCCTGGTATTGAAGTGGTTAAACAGGTCGTAGATGACTTGTTTTTATTTCCTTCCACCAGGGATGGAAGGAAATAAAATTGCTCGAATGCCACACACAGTGCTATTGTGTTCTGCTGGCAGGGTGGGCGTGGGGGGCCTTCCCAGCCGGCAGAACACAATGACTACTGATAGCTGCTATAGCTAGGGCTGCTGATGAGGCAGCACAGCCAGCCCTTCTGTACTGGACCCCGGCCCTATCAGTTCAAAAGGGGGACCGGGCACCTGCACTGCCTTACTGCAGACAGACACTGATCCCCTTCTGCATCCCCCTGCATTGCTGCCAGCTTCTCCTCCACTCCCTGCAGCGTTCAGTTCTAGCATCTACGCCCCCCACCCCTCTCTTCCCCGCAGCATTGCTGGCTTCCCTCCTCTCCCACTGGCAGCTGCTGCGGGCACACAAGGGAATGTTTCAGGATGGAGAGTGGGGGAAGGGGGCGGTATATGTCATATAACGATTTTAGTGTACCTTTTAGGAAGAATATCATTTCATATTTTCTGGGGGGGGGGGGGGGGGGTAGGCAGTGTGGAGCCCCCTGATTTCTAACAGCAGCCCTGTCTATAGTCACTGGCAGTAATTGAATGTAAACTATCTGACAGGCTGGCTGTTTGGATGGATCGAGTGACTTGGGTACAACCAGCCTGCCCATACATGGATTGAATCTTGGCTGGTCTCTGCTAAACCGGTGGAATTTTGATCCATGTATGGCCGGTTTTTACGAAGACTCTCATGAAGATTCTATCAAAGCACCTCTAATCCTAGCTCAGTGAAATAACTCTGAGTAGTTGGCTCAGATCAGCTTCTGTAGCCAAATGATGGCGTCTTCCTCCCATTGTGTGTTGTTTACAATAAACAAATAAGTGCCGATTCACACAGGGGCAACACGACTTCAGCGTGACTTTGCAAGGCGGCTTCAATGCGACTTTGAGCAACTTACAACATGACTTCAAGTCACCCCCCAGGACAGGCGACTTTGGCTGCGGCCAATCACAGAATAATCAGCTCTCTGGGAGGGAGGGGTTTGCCTGGGTAAACTAATTTCTTTTGCTGTAAAGTCGCTTCACTGTAGATGGAGATCAGACTTGGAGGCGACTTCCATTGAATTCTATGGGGACAGGTCGCCTACAAGTCGGATTGAAGTCGTGCAGGAACCTTTTCTGAAGTCGAGCGACTTCAAAAATGTATATTAAGACGCCTCTCATTGACTATAATGCAATTCTTAATGTCAATGACTTGACTTGGGGCGATTTGAGGGCTGACGAGTCGCCAACCCCCCTCCAAGTCGTTGTAGTGTGAACCGACCCTGAGTGCGATATTTCTTTTATAGCTTTGTGGGTTTATATAGATCTAGTACTTTGAGCAATTCTTTTAACCGTTTTGAGGATATAGATATATAAAGATGAAGTGGGAGGCAATCAGGGAATTATTTCCTTTTTTCTTTGTAGGAAGAAATGGCGAACAAGAAGGAAGGCGAAGAGAATACGGGAGACTTGCCTTTCCCCCACTGGATATGCCAACCTTACGTACGACCACCGTAAGTCCTGTTTTTGCAGTATTTTACAGATGAATTTACTAATCATAGTGTAGGTACAGATCATTTACAATTGGTTAGAACTTCATGCCACAAATTTGCAAGATTTACCGTATTTATCGGCGTATAACACGCACCCCAAGTTTAGAAGGGCATTTTAAGGAAAAAAAGTACATTTAAGTGTCATTTGCAGCCTTGCCCAGCGCCATTGGCAGCCTTGCCCAGCGCCATTTGCAGCTTGCCATGTTTAAATTTGCCGCCGGAAAAGCCTGAGCCGTCTGTTCGGCTCTGCTCGCAGTCCCGCCTCCCTGCTGTTTCGGAAGCGAGGGCAGGGAGGCGGGACTGCGAGCGGAGCCGAACAGTCAGATCGGTCTTTTTCGGCGGCGCTCGTTTTTTTTTTCGGCGGCGGTCGCTGTTTTTCGGCGCCGTTTGATTTTTTTTTTTGTGTCACCTTTTTTTGGGGGGGGATCGGCGTATAACACGCACCCATGACTTTCCCCCGATTTTAAGGGGGAAAGTGCGTGTTATACGCCGATAAATACGGTACTTAAAAAAAAAAAAAAAGTTGAACATTTTTAAGTTGACAGTCAACATTTGCAAAGAAAGTGCCAACATGATTTGTAAATATTGCAGATTTATTGCATGGCCTCTTTTTTATTTGGATTTGAAAGCACCATTGTGTAACCAAAATAAAAGATGACTTTGGAGGTACGTGTGTGGGATGGTTCTATGTAATGAGACAAATACCGTTTGGGATATTGGAAAGGGGACCAAAGGGATGTTAGCGGAGGGGGGGGAGGACTGGATTCTGGAGGTGAGTATTAAGGGAGCTGGACCTTAATATCAATAGTGTAACTTGCTTCTATCCACCAAGGACACAAATTCTTGAGTGGTTGGATTCAGGAACTCCCAGATGCAATTAGTGATACCTCGGTTTGCTTTAAAGTACTGATCCCCCACGGTTGATCTATGCAACTCGCGCTGCTGACGTGATTTACTTTTGTACCTCTACAATTGCTAATCATATCTGTTAGTGCATTGGCTTTTGATTGAAAGAATGTAATACTTGTGGATGCATCTCAATGAACAACCAAAGTTTCTCTTTTTGTATGATGGTTTGTCTTTAAACCCAATAAAAATATCTTTACAAAAAAAAAAAAAAGTGATACCTCGGTTTCAAGTAATGCGGTATACAAGCGTTTTGCTAGACGAGCTATATCTATCTATATATTATATAATATATATACATATCTCTATATCTCTCATTTTTTTAATTCTGACTTGATATGCGAGTGCTGTCTTGGAAGATAAGCAGGACTCAGCCACTGGTGTATAATATTACTGTATGTGGGCAAAGGTCTGGGGGCTCCCAGTGCTTCCTGGAGAACTCTGAGACACTCCTACCCGGGATGGGCGGGTGTAACATGCATCGGAGCACCCAGAAATTTGTTAACAGTTCCCAAGTGTCTCAGAGTTCTCCAGGAAGCTCTGGGAGCCTCCAGCGCCCCTGCACCTCTGGTCACATACAGTGCTGTATACACCAGCGCCCCTGCACCTCTGGCCACATACAGTACTGCATACACCAGCACCTCTGGCCACATACAGTACTGCATACGCCAGCGCCCCCGCACCTCTGGCCACATACAGTACTGCATACACCAGCGCCCCTGCACCTCTGGCCACATACAGTACTGCATACACCAGCGCCCCTGGCCACATACAGTACTGCATACACCAGCGCCCCTGGCCACATACAGTACTGCATACACCAGCGCCCCTGGCCACATACAGTACTGCATACACAAGCGCCTCTGGCCACATACAGTACTGCATACACCAGCGCCTCTGGCCACATACAGTACTGCATACACCAGCGCCCCTGCACCTCTGGCCACATACAGTGCTTCATACACCAGCGCCCCTGGCCACATACAGTACTGCATACACCAGCGCCCCTGCACCTCTGGCCACATACAGTGCTTCATACACCAGCGCCCCTGGCCACATACAGTACTGCATACACCAGCGCCCCTGGCCACATACAGTACTGCATACACCAGCGCCTCTGGCCACATACAGTACTGCATACACCAGCGCCTCTGGCCACATACAGTACTGCATACACCAGCGCCTCTGGCCACATACAGTACTGCATACACCAGCGCCTCTGGCCACATACAGTACTGCATACACCAGCAGTGGTTGTGGAACAAATCATCTGAGTTTCCATTGTTTCTTATGGGGAAACTCGCTTTGATATACGAGTGCTTTTGGATTACAAGCATGTTTTTGGAACAAATTATGCTCGTAATCCAAGGTATTACTTTAATTAGTGGCGGATATGTTAGCAGAGTACTGGCAAGGATGCATTATTTTTAAAGTGAGATGACCGTTTACATTATAACCACGTGTCAATGAAAAGCAAATACTATCGCCAAGTAAGCCATGTCACCTTGTATTTCAAATCGTCATTTTCAGTCCTTACAGGGGCATGCCTTTTATTTGTGTCACTGCTTGCTTTACTCTCCTAGTTGGGTTTACATATGAAGAAGGCAGTATTTGAAACATCTCACAATCTTGGCCTATGTAAGCCCCTCATTTCTCCTGAAGTCCCAGCTTTAGTTTTACAGATAGGATGTAATAATTTTAAGCAGTTTTCCCTGAAAGATACCTGCAGATAAAAGGAACAGAACAGCATTCCCTGTGAGAGCAGGCAGGGTTTTCAATACAAATGTGTTTATGATGCAGTGTGACATTTTATTTGCCTTCAGGCCCAAAGACACGGTGAAGGAGGAGAGCGCAATGCCCGCAAAGCGAGCACTGGAGGAGGAAGATGATGGGAACACGGAGCAGCTTTCAAAGAACAAGCTAAAAAAGAAACAGCGCAATCCGAACAAAATCTTTGACCCTTCTGTAAAGCGTAAGTCATACCGAAGGAAACTGCTGCCTTCTTTTCAAACTAGATAAATTCACACCCACTAAGGCTAAGTAGGCGTTAGGTGCACATCGATGCTGCCCTTGAACTTTGGGGTTTTCATACAAGCATTTCCTTTTCTAGAGCAACTGTCAGAAAACAAAACAAGTTATTGTTGTCCCATGCAGAAGATAAGGGGGAGGGGGGGGGGGGGTTTATTTCAAGAGCAGAAGATACAAGTTCCAAAAGCGTCCTTAACACGTTTTATGCACTAAGTGCTTTAGGCCTCGTTCACGCGGGTGTAATTTTAACTACTTGCCTACCAGCCACGAACACCTCCTTACTGACCAAGCCATTTTTCAGCTTTCAGCGCTGTCGCATTTTGAATGACAATTGCGCGGTCATGCAACGCTGTACCCAAATAAAATTTTTATCATTTTTTCCCCACAGATAGAGCTTTATTTTGGTGGTATTTGATCACCTCTGCGGTTTTTATTTCTTGCGCTATAAACAAAAGAAGAGGGACAAGTTTGAAAAAACATAATATTTTTTACTATTTATTATAATAAATATCCAATTTTTTTTTATTTTAAACAAATTTTTTCCTCAGTTTAGGCCAATACGTATTCTTCTACATATTTTTGGTAAAAAAAATCGCAATAAGCGTATATTGATTGGTTTGCGCAAAAGTTATAGCGTCTACAAAATAGGGATAGATTTATAGCATTTTTATTATTATTTTTTTTTTTACTAGTAATGGCGGCGATTTGCGATTTTTATCGTGACTGCGACATTGCGGCGGACACTTCGGACACTTTTGACTCATTTTTGGGACCATTCACATTTATACAGCGATCCGTGCTATAAAAATGCATTGATTACTGTATAAATGTGACTGGCAGGGAAGGGGTTAACGCTAGGGGGCGCTGCAGGGGTTAATGTGTACCCTATCTTGGTGATTCTTACTGTGGGGGAGGGGACTGACTGGGGAGGAGACCGATCGGTGTCCCTATGTACAAGGGACACACCATCGGTCTCCTCTCCTCTGACAGGACGTGGATCTGTGTGTTTACACACACCGATCCACGTCCTGCTCGATTACCGGGCAATCGCGGGTGCCTGGCGGTCATCGCGACCGCCGGGCACGCGCACCGGGGCCCCAGCTACGCGGCGGGCGCGCGCGCCCTCCCGCGGCGCGCGTGCGCCCCCCAGTGGCCAAATTGTAGACGACGTCATATGACGGCGTCCCGCCACAGTAGCTGCACCGTCCCGCCGTCATTTGACAGTGGGCGGTCAGCTAGTGGTTAAAGTGGTTGTAAAGTCAGAACGTTTTTTTTTTTTTTTATCCTAATGCATTCTATGCATTAAGATAAAAACCTTCTGTGTGCAGCAGCCGCCCCAGCACCCCCCTAATACTTACCTGAGCCCCATCTCTCTCCAGCGATGTCCTTGAGTTCCTCGGCCGTCCTTCTGATTGGCTGAGACATAGCATCTGCACAATTGGCTCCTGCTGCTGTCAATCAAAGTCAGTTAGCCAATCAAGAGAGAGGGGGCAGAGACGGACCAGGGCTCCGTGTCTGAATGGAGCCCCTGTTGGTTTATTTTTTGCCACCTGTGCCCCATTGGAGAGATTTACATTCACTTCCTGTCCCATACCCAAAATACTAAGTGGGAGGAAATCCCCGGGGCACTCCCAGGTCACCAGAACTAGTGCCCCCCCCCCCCCCCCCCAATGGAAGATTTCTCCTCTTACTTTTCTGGGAACAATGCCAAATTTGGGATTTTCTTTTAATTTTCACTTTCAATTATGGTAAACGGGACAAATAGAGGGTAAATCTCCCTAATGGGGGCATAGACGGCAATAAAGACCTGACAGGCGTTCTAATCCCTCTCCACTGTATCCAAAACGAAAGAAAAAGTTTTGCCTTTAGTTCTACTTTAAGCACAGGGCCCCCGCAAAAGCATACACTTAAAGCAGGCAAATGTTTATTATACTGCAGCTCACAATTCATGGTTGGGGTAGCTGCATTTGTTTTTTTGTTTTTTCTGGCTTTATTTATTTTTATATTTACGGTACATGGTAATCCTGCCATCAAGTCTGTTGGTCTTTCAACAGCACAAGCTGCAGTTGTAGCAGTTAAAGGGTTGAGACAAAACATTTATCACTGAGAGGGGTGCTTACAATAGTCATCTTTTATGTAAAACTTTTATCCCCAAAAAACAAATGGCTGCTGTAACAGCTTATAAAGTGTTAGCTGGAGTTTGGTTTTAATTTGTTATTGAATTTAAATATTCTAGTACATCTAACACTCCCCTCCCCCCAGACTGAAAATGCTGCTGTCCAAAGGTGTCCCTGTTGCTCCTTCATCCAGAGTGCAGTTTTAAAGTGATTGTAAAGTCTTCCGGATCCCCCACTGAGTTTAGTGGTGAGATCTGCCAGCCCCCCATTCACCAAGTCTCCAGTAGTGTTCTGTTACGGCTTTCTTTTGGTCTTTATTTGAAGCCTGTACTTCAGAAAAGTCCAAATTCATCATTTGCTGGGTATATAGGGTGCAATCCTTCACATCATGCCTGCTGGCAGATGTGGTTCCAGATATTACCCACCCTTTGCTCTCAGGACAAAAAAAGCACAATTCACACCGCAGCAAATACGTCATCACTCATCTACTGTGATCAACAAATCTATTCTATGTGGACAACCTCATTGTGGCTTTCTGTCTGTATTGGCTGATCTTGCTGCAAAATAATATTGTGTTTTTCTGCTTTTTCAGCTAAATATGCAAAATGTGACCAGTGTGGAAATCCCAAGGTGCGTCCCATTCTCCCTTCCCCCTCTCTCCCTTTCCTCCTCACTTCTCCTCTTCTTCTTCTCGTCACTGCTCTCTATCTCTTCCCCCTCTCTTCCCTCTCCATCTCTTCCCTCTCTTTCTCCCTCTTCCCCTCTCTTTCTCCCTCTTCCCCTCTCTTTCTCCCTCTTCCCCTCTCTTTCTCACTCTCTTCCCCTCTCTTTCCTCCCCTTCCTTCCCCTCTCTTTCTCTCTTCTCCCTCTCTTTCTCCCTCTTCCCCTCTCTTTCTCCCTCTTCCCCTCTCTTTCTCCCTCTTCCCCTCTCTTTCTCCCTCTTCCCCTCTTTTCCCTCTCCCTCTCTTCCTCCTCCCCTCTGTTTCTCCCTCCCCTCTGTTTCTCCCTCTTCCCCTCTGTTTCTCCCTCTTCCCCTCTTTTTCTCTCGCTTCCCCCCTCTTTCTCCCGCTTCTCCTCTGTTTCTCCCGCTTCCCCTCTCTTTCTCCCGCTTCCCCTCTCTTTCTCCCGCTTCCCCTCTCTTTCTCCCGCTTCCCCTCTCTTTCTCCCGCTTCCCCTCTCTTTCTCCCGCTTCCCCTCTCTTTCTCCCGCTTCCCCTCTCTTTCTCCCGCTTCCCCTCTCTTTCTCTCGTCTTTCTCCCTCTCTTTCTCCCTCCTCTCTCTCTTCTCTCTTCCCCTCTTTCCTCTCTCGTCTTCCTCTCGTTCTTCCTCTCGTTCCTCCTTCCTCCTCCTTCCCCTCCTCTCTCCTCTCTCCTCTCGTTCCTCTCTCCTCCTTCCTCTCTCCTCCTTCCTCTCTCCTCCTTCCTCTCTCCTCCTTCCTCTCTCCTCCTTCCTCTCTCCTCCTTCCTCTCGTCCCTCTCTTCCTCTCGTCCCTCTCTTCCTCTCGTCCCTCTCTTCCTCTCGTCCCTCTCTTCCTCTCGTCCCTCTCTTCCTCTCGTCCCGCTCTTCCTCTCGTCCCTCTCTTCCCTCTCGTCCCTCTCTTCCTCTCGTCCTCTCTTCCTCTCGTCCCTCTCTTCCTCTCGTCCCTCTCTTCCTCTCGTCCCTCTCTTCCTCTCGGCCCTCTCTTCCTCTCGTCCCTCTCTTCCTCTCGTCCCTCTCTTCCTCTCGTCCCTCTCTTCCTCTCGTCCCTCTCTTCCTCTCGTCCCTCTCTTCCTCTCTCCTCCTTCCTCTCATCCCTCTCTCCTCCTTCCTCTCTCTCCCCCTTTCTCTTCCTCTCCTCTCCTCATTCCTCCTCTCTCCTCCTTCTCTCTCTCCTCTCTCTCGTCCCTCTCGTCCCTCTCCTCCCTCTCTCCTCCTCCCTCTCTCCTCCTCCCTCTCTCCTCCTTCCTCTCTCCTCCTTCCTCTCTCCTCCTTCCTCTCTCATCCCTCTCTCCCTCCTTCCTCTCTCCTCTCTCTTTCCCCTCTCCTTCTCCCTCGTCCCTCTCTTCCCCTCGTCCCTCTCTTCCTCTCGTCCCTCTCTCCTCCTCTCCTTCTCTCTTCCTCTCTCCCCTCTCTTCCTCTCTCCCCTCTCTTCCTCTCTCCCACTCTCCTCTCCTCTACTCCCCTCTCTTCCTCTCTCCCCTCTCTTCCTCTCTCCCCTCTCTTCTCTCTCTCCCCTCTCTTCCTCTCTCCCCTCTCTTCCTCTCTCCCCTCTCTTTCTCTCTCCCCTCCTCTTTCTCTCTCTTCCTCTCTCGTCCCTCTCTCCCTCTCCTCCTCCTCCCTCTCTCCTCCTCCCTCTCGTCCTCCTCCCTCTCTCCTCCTCCCTCTCTCCTCCTCCCTCTCTCCTCCTCCCTCTCTCCTCCTTCCTCTCTCCTCCTTCCTCTCTCCTCCTTCCTCTCTCCTCCTTCTCTCTCCTCCATTCTCTCTCTCCTTCTCTCACTCCCCTCTCTTCCTCTCTCCTCCTTCCTCTCTCTCCCTCTCTTCCTCTCCTTCCTCTCTCGTCCCTCTCTTCCCCTCGTCCCCCTCGTCCCTCTCGTCCCTCTCGTTCCTCTCTCCCCTCTCGTTCCTCTCTCCCCTCTCTTCCCCTCTCTTCCCCTCTCTTCCCTCTCGTCCCTCTCTTCCTCTCGTCCCTCTCTTCCTCTCGTCCCTCTCTTCCTCTCGTCCCTCTCTTCCTCTCGTCCCTCTCTTCCTCTCGTCCCTCTCTTCCTCTCGTCCCTCTCTTCCTCTCGTCCCTCTCTTCCTCTCGTTCCTCTCGTCCCTCTCTTCCTCTCGTCCCTCTCTTCCTCTGTCCCTCTCTTCCTCTCGTCCCACTCTTCCTCTCGTCCCTCTCTTCCTCTCGTCCCTCTCTTCCTCTCGTCCCTCTCTTCCTCTCGTCCCTCTCTTCCTCTCGTCCCTCTCTCCTCCTTCCTCTCCCTCTCTCCCCTCTCTTCCCCTCTCTCCCTCTCTCTCCTTCCCTCTCTTCCCCTCTCTCCCCTCTCTTCCTCTCCTTCCTCTCTTTCCTCTCTCCTCCTTCCTCTCGTCTCTCCTCCTTCCTCTCGTCTCTCCTCCTTCCTCTCGTCTCTCCTCCTTCCTCTCGTCTCTCCTCCTTCCTCTCGTCTCTCCTCCTTCCTCTCGTCTCTCCTCCTTCCTCTCTCCTCCTTCCTCTCGTCCCTCTCGTCCCTCTCGTCCCTCTCTCCTCCCTTCCTCTCTCCTCCTTCCTCTCTCCTCCCTTCCTCTCTCCTTCCTTCTCTCGTCCCTCTCGTCCCTCTCGTCCCTCTCGTCCTCTCTCCTCCTTCCTCTCTCTCCTCCTTCCCTCTCTCCCCTCTCTTCCTCTCCTTCCTCTCTCGTTCCTCTCCTTCCTCTCTCGTTCCTCTCGTCCCTCTCGTTCCTCTCGTCCCTCTCGTTCCTCTCGTCCCTCTCGTTCCTCTCGTCCCTCTCTCCTCCTTCCTCTCTCGTCCCTCTCTTCCTCTCGTCCCTCTCTCTCTCGTCCCTCTCTTCCTCTCTTCCCTCTCTTCCTCTCGTCCCTCTCGTTCCTCTCGTCCCTCTCGTCCCTCTCTTCCTCTCTCCTCCTTCCTCTCTCTCTTCCTCTCTCTTCCTCTCTCGTCCCTCTCTTCCCTCTCGTCCCTCTCTTCCTCTCGTCCTCTCTTCCTCTCGTCCCTCTCTTCCACTCGTCCCTCTCTTCCTCTCGTCCCTCTCTTCCTCTCGTCCCTCTCTTCCTCTTCGTCCCCACTCTCCTCTTGTCCCTCTCTTTTCCTTCTCGTCTCTCTCTCCTCCTTCCCTCTCTTCCTCCTCTCCCCTCTCTTCCCTCGTCTCCCCTCTCGTTCACTCTCTCCCCTCTCGTTCCTCTCGTCTCTCTCTCGTTCCTCTCTCCTCCTCTCGTCCCTCTCGTTCCTCTCTACATCGTCTCCTCTCTTCCTCCTCCCTCCCTCTTTCCTCTCGTCCCTCTCTTCCTCTCGTCCCTCTCTTTCCTCTCGTCCCTCCATCCTTCCTCTCGCCCTCTCTTCCTCTCTCTCATCCTCTCTTCCTCTCTCTCCTCTCTTCCTCTCTCCTCCCCTCTCTTCCTCTCTCCCCTCTCTTCCTCTCACCCCTCTCGTTCCTCTCTCCACTCTCTCGTCCTCTCTCGTTCCGCTCTTCGTTCTCTCCTCCTTCCTCTCTCGCCTTCACTCTCGGTCCCTCTCTTCTCTGTCACTCTCCTTCCTCTGTCCTCTCTTCCTCTCGTCCCTCTCTTCCTCTCGTCCCTCTCTTCCTCTCGTCCCTCTCTTCCTCTCTCCCCCTCTCTCCCTCTCTCCCCTCGTCCCCCCTCTCTCCCCTCTCTCCCCTCTCTACCCTCTCTCCCTCTCTCTCCCTCTCTTCCTCTCTCCTCTTCCTCTCTCTCTCTCCTGCCTCTCTTTCTCTCTCCTCCTTCCTCTCGTCTCTCCTCCTTCCTCTCGTCTCTCCTCCTTCCTCTCGTCTCTCCTCTCCTCCTCTCTCCTCCTTCCTCTCGTCCTCTCCTCCTTCCTCTCGTCCCTCTCGTCCTCTCTCCTCCTTCCTCTCTCCTCTCCCTCTCTTCCTCTCCTCCTCCTTCCCTCTCTCCTCCTTCCTCTCTCCTCCTTCCTCTCTCCTCCTTCCTCTCTCCTCCTTCCTCTCTCCTCCTTCCTCTCTCCTCCTTCCTCCTCCTCTCCTCTCCGTCCTTCTCTCTCTCCTCCTTCCTCTCGTCCCTCTCGTCCCTCTCGTCCCTCTCTCCTCCTCCTCTCTCTCCTCCTCCCTCTCCCCTCTTCTCTCTCCTCTTCCTCTCTCGTCCCTCTCGTCCCTCTCGTTCCTCTCGTCCCTCTCGTTCCTCTCGTCCCTCTCGTCCCTCTCGTCCCTCTCGTCCCTCTCTTCCTCTCTCCTCCTTCCTCTCTCGTCCCTCTCTTCCTCTCGTCCCTCTCTTCCTCTCGTCCCTCTCTTCCTCTCGTCCCTCTCTTCCTCTCGTCGCTCTCTTCCTCTCGTCCCTCTCTTCCTCTCGTCCCTCTCTTCCTCTCGTCCCTCTCTTCCCTCTCGTCCCTCTCTTCCTCTCGTCCCTCTCTTCCTCTCGTCCCTCTCGTTCCTCTCGTCCCTCTCGTCCTCTCTTCCTCTCTCCTCCTTCCTCTCTCTTCCTCTCCTTCCTCTCTCGTCCCTCTCTTCCTCTCGTCCCTCTCTTCCTCTCGTCCCTCTCTTCCTCTCGTCCCTCTCTTCCTCTCGTCCCTCTCTTCCTCTCGTCCCTCTCTTCCTCTTGTCCCTCTCTTCCTCTCGTCCCTCTCTCCTCCTTCCTCTCTCCTCCTTCCTCTCTCCCCTCTCTTCCCCTCTCTCCCCTCTCTTCTTCTCTCCCCTCTCTTCCTCTCCTTCCTCTCTCGTCCCTCTCCTTCCTCTCGTCCCTCTCTTCCTCTCTCCTCCTTCCTCTCTCCTCCTTCCTCTCTCCCCTCTCTTCCTCTCTCCCCCTCTTTCTCTCCTCTCATTCTCTCTCCTCTCTCCCCTCTCGTTCCTCTCTCCCCTCTCGTCCCTCTCGTTCCTCTCGTTCCTCTCGTCCCTCTCGTCCCTCTCGTTCCTCTCGTTCCTCTCGTCCCTCTCTTCCTCTCGTCCCTCTCTTCCTCTCGTCCTCTCCTCTCTCCTCCTTCCTCTCTCTCCTCTCTTCCTCCCCTCTCTCCCTCTCTTCCTCTGTCCCTCTCTTCCTCTCTCCCCTCCTTCCCCCTCTCTCCCCTCGCCTCCCTCTCTCTCCCCCTCTCTACCTCTCTCCCCTCTCTCCCCTCTTCCCCCTCTCTCCCCTCTCTCCTCCCTCTCTCACCCTCTCTCCCTCTCTCTCCCCTCTCTCTCCCCTCTCTCTCTCCCCTCTCTCTCCCCTCTCTCGTCCCCCTCTCTCTCCTCTTCTCCCCTCTCTCTCCTCTCTCCCCTCTCTCTCCTCTCTCTCCCCTCTCTCTCCTCTCCTCCCCGCTCTCCTCCTTCCTCCTCCCCTCTCTCCTTCTTCTCCTCTCTCCTCTCTCCTCCCCTTTCCTCTCTATCTCTCCCCCTCTCTCCTCCTCCTTCTCTCTCCTCCTCCTTCTCTCCTTCCCTCTCTCTCCTTCCTCTCCCCCTCTCTTTCCCTTCTCTCTTCCTTCATCTCTTCCACCATATAGCAATATGACGTCGGCAAAGTGGTTCCGATATCCTCTCCTCCTCCTCCCAGCCGATCGGCTACTCTCCTGACAGGGGGGGTGCTGATTGTTTATCAGTGCAGCCCCCCCTCGGGTGCCCACCCAGGACCACCAGGATGCCGCTAGGACCACCAGGGATGGCCACCCTAGACCACCAGGGAAATGCCAATCAGTGCCATTGAAAGATGCCTATCAGTGAAATCCAGTGCCAGCCATCAGCACCGTCTATCATTGCCACCCATAAGTACCCACAAGTGCCGCTTATCAGTGCCCATTGGTGCCGCCATATCAGTGCAGCTTGTCGGTGCCCATCAGTGAAGGAGAAAATTTACTTAATTATTTACAAATATATTTATTTTTTTCAATATCTTCGGCGTTTTTTTTTTATTTGTTTAGCAAAAAATAAACGCAGCGGTTATCAAATACCACCAAAAGAAAGCTTTATTTGTGGAAACAAAACGATAAAAATGTAGCTTGGGTACAGTGTAGCATGACCGCGCAATTGTCATTTAAAAAGTGACAGCACTGAAAGCTGAAAATTGGTCTGGGCAGGAAGGTGCGAAAGTGCCCGGTATTGAAGTGGTTAAAGAAACGGTAACCTGCAATGAAAAGGTGATCTGGAAACAACATGGCGGATGAGGTATGTTATAGACATGTGCACAATAGAAAAATTCGTTTATTTTCGTTTCGTTTCTTTCGTTTCCGTTGATTCGGAACGATTCATAAATTCGTACGTCGACGGTGTTCGTATTCGTAACGATTCGTAAGAGTTATTTTTTCGTTGATTCCTATTTTCCTTTTTTTTTCGAAATTCGGACGCATTCGTATTTTCGTAGATTTAGTTACATTCGTACTTTCGTAAGATTGATTTATTCGTACTTTCGTATCATTGTTTTCGTAGATTCGTAATCGGAGCATAATTCATAATTTTATGTAATGTGTAGGCTATTATTACATTTTAGGAGACACGGAAAAATTACGAATCGAAAAAAAAAAGTTACGAATGTACGAATTTTTTCATTCAATCCATTCGAAGCACGTTAAGCAGCGCCATTGTAAGAGACACGAAAATTACCAATTCAACAAAAAAAAAAAAGTTACGAATTTTTTCGTTCATTTTGATTTTCGTTGTTCCTGTTTTCGTTTTTCGGATTTTCTTCTTTCGTAGTTTCGTTGTTTCTAATTCCGTTATTTTGGATTTTCGTTGTTTTTCGTATTCGATTCGAACATTCGTTAAAATTTTTTGCGAATCGTTCGTTCGTACGATAACGAATGAACGAATATAACGAATTTTAACGAAAAACTAAAAAAAAAACTAATTGCACATGTCTAGTATGTTACATTTCTTGTTGCAGGAAGAGGGTTTCATAACACTTTCATTCTTTTATCTGTATACGATATGAAAATAAGTTCTCACATATTGAGACTGGAGTAACAATCCCCAATTCTCTTATCTTGCAGGGCACCAGGTGTGTGTTCCATTTGTGTCGCAGCTGCTGCAAGAAACAAGCATTCAGGGAGATGGCAGACTGTGCAGGTGGGTCTGAGCCGCCTTTTGTGACGAACGCCATTTCTGCCCATAGCCTCGGTGCTAAAACTTTTTTTTTTTTTTTTTACTTTTTCAGGTCACGGACTGCTTTTTAAAACCAAATTTGAGAGGTCTGCTCAGTACAAATCTGTGCAGGAGGCCGACGTGCCAGAGAAGAACCTTACGGAATCAAAGCTCCCCCAGCCACCCCCTGAGATCAAAGTCTGAGCCCTTTACCCTCCCCCACCGTGGAGCCCCCGGGGGGGCTGCTTATTACAGCTCTTCACAGGCTCCCTTCCTACTGCTTGCTCAGGGAATTGTTCCAAGTTCACTCTGGCGTGTCTGGGATTGTCGACGGCCCGCTTTGCTAGGGCGCGGTACAAACTTTTTGCACTTCGGACTTAACGTTTCTAATGTTTTTAAGCTTTACAGTACATTTTGACTGGACTGAGAAATGTTCCGATTTTTGCCTTTTAAAAAAAAATAAAAAATTATGCTGCTACCAGACTTAATTCTAGCTGCTGCTTGAGCGTTGCTGGGGGCGGCGCGGTGATGTAACTGGATTCGGGGGGAACGTAGTTTTAGACATTTAAAGGCCCATACACACGATCTGACTTTTTGACAACAAACATGCAAATTAGCTGTTTTGAGGCAACATCCGACCGCGTGCACGCTACATCGGACAAACTTTTTCTGTTTTCATCGGACTTTTGTTGGCTGTGCGAATGGACAAACTTTCCGGCAACAAAAGTCCAATGAAGCAAAGTCTGATTGTGTGTACAGAAAACCATCGGACTTTTGTACAAAGTACAAACACGCATGCTCAGGACCAATGCAAAAGATCAGACAACAATATAGAAGTTGACCAAAGGTGGCAGTAAAGAGCAGAAAAACCACGTGATTTGGCGAAAATTGGTTGAAAAAGTCCTGCCGTGTGTATGCAATACAAGTTCACGGCCAACGCCCTTTGTACAAAAATCCATGGGAAAGTTTGTACAAAGTCCGATCGTGTGTATGAGGCTTTAGAAAGAAAGACAAAGACAGATCTTATGAATTTATATCCGTCTCTTGTCTGAATCTGTTGATGTAATATTCTCTAAGGGGATCTGTAGCTTTTTTTATTTTATTTTTTTTATTTTGTTTTTGGTACACAGCAGTCAAAACAATATGTGATTTATGCAGATAGTTAAAAGCTATACTCCAGGCAGATATAAAAGGTACAAATTAATATAGCTCTGTTAAAATGCATTTAAAAAAAAAATAATAAATACATTTACAGTGCCTTGAAATTTTTCAAAATTTTTTCACGTTGCAACCAAAAACGTACCGTATATACTCGAGTATAAGCAGAGTTTTTCAGCACATTTTTTTTGTGCTGAAAATGCCCCCCTCTGCCTTATACTGGAGTCAAGCACTTTTCTGCAGCAGAGAATGACATTTTCCAACCCGACTTTGGGGCCCGTATCTCGGGCCACTTGGTGCTAGGAACCCCAAATTTGGTGTGCAAACCCAGAGGGTTTTTTTTGGGGGGGGGGGGGCACAAACCTAGTGGATCTAGCACTACAACACATCCAAAGATGGGGTTCCTAGCACCAAGTGGGCCCGAGATACGGGGGGCCCCAAAGTCGGGTCGGAAAATGTTCTCTGCTGCAGAAAAGTGCTTGACATTTTCTGAACCGACTTTGGGGCCCTGTATCTCAGGGTCACTTGGTGCTAGGAACCCCATCTTTGGATATGTTGTAGTGCTAGATCCACTAGGTTTGTGTCCCAAAAAAATTGGGGGTTCCTAGCACCAAGTGACCCCGAGATATGGGGCCCCAAAGTCGGAACGGAAAATGTCATTCTCTGCTGCAGAAAAGTGCTTGACATTTTCTGAACCGACTTTGGGGCCTCGTATCTCGGGGCCACTTGGAGCTAGGAACCCCATCTTTGAATAGGTTTGTGCCCCCCCCCCCCCCCCAAAAAAAAAAATTGGGGTTCATAGTACCAAGTAGCCCCGAGATACGGGGCCCCAAAGTCAAGTCAACTGTGTCCATCTGCAGCAATGTCATTTCGGGGACCCTTTGGGTCCAGAGACCCCAAATTTTGGCTGCAGCTATGGGGGCATCTAGGAACTCTTAACTACCAAGTTCGGGGGACCTATGGCTGCAAATGGGCACAGTGAGGCCTATCTTGGGGCCACTTGGTGCTAGGAACCCCATCTTTTGTGTATGTTGTAGTGCTATTTCCTAGCACCAAGTGACCCCGAGATACAGGGCCCCAAAGTCGGTCAACTGTGTCCATCTGCAGCAATGTCATTCTGGGACCCTTTGCAGATAGGGGGAATCTAGGAACCCTTAACTACCAAGTTTGAAGTTCGGGGGACCTATGGCTGCAAATGGGCACAGTGGGCATTGTTGACCCTCTTTTCCACTTACAGTAGCTGCACATTTCTCACCCTAGGCTTATACTCAGGTCAATACGTTTTTCCCAGTTTTTTGTGGCAAAATTAGGTGCCTCGGCTTATATTCGGGTCGGCTTATACTCGAGTATATACGCTAAATGTATTTTATGTGATAGACCAACACAAAGTGTCACGTAATTGCGAAGTGGAAGGAAAATGATAAATGGTTTTCAATTTTTTTTTTACTAATAAATATGTGAAAAGTGTGGGGGGTACATTTTTGTATGGCGCCCCCCTGAGTCAATACTTTGTAGAACCGCCTTTCACTGCAATTACAGCTGCAAGTCTTTTTGGGGACGTCTCTACCAGCTTTGCACACCTAGAGCAGTGGTTCTCAACCCCCGTCCTCAGCACCCACTAACAGGCCAGGTTTTAGGTATTACCTTGGGGAGTTGTAGACTAGAATACTGCCATCACTGAGCAGCAAATTCTATCACCTGTGATGTATTTCAGTTATCTTGCAAACCTGCCCTGTTAGTGGGTCCTGAGGAGAGGAGTTGAGAACCACTGATTTAGAGAGTGATATTTTTCCCCTTTCTTCTTTGCAAAATATCTCAAGCTCTGTCAGAGTGGATGGAGAGCGTCAGTGAACAGTAATTTTAAAATCTTGCCACAGATTCTCAATTGGATTTAGGTCTGGACTTTGACTGGGCCTTTCTAACACATAAATATGCTTTGATGCTAAACCATTCCATTGTAGCTCTGGCTGTATGTTTAGGGTTGTTGTCCTGCTGGAAGGTGAACCCCCGCCCCAGTCTCAGGTTTTCTTCTAAGACTGCCCTGTATTTGGCTCCATCCATCTTCCCATCAACTCTGACCAGCTTCCCTGTTCCTACTGAAGAAAAGCATCCCCACAACATGATGCTGCCACCACCATGTTTCACAGTGGGGATGGTGTGTTCGGGGTGATGCGCAGTTAGTTTTCCGCCACACATAGCGTTTTGCTTTTTAGGCCAAAAAGTAAAATTTTGGTCTCATCTGACCAGAGCACCTTCTTCCACATGTTTGCTGTGTCCCCCACATGGCTTCTCACAAACTGCAAACAGGACTTCTTATGACTTTCTTTCAACAATGTCTTTCTTCTTCCCGCTCTTCCATAAAGGGCAGATTTTGGACGACTAATAGTTGTCCTGTGGACAGATTCTCCCACCTGAGCTGTGGATCTCTGCAGCTCCTCCAGAGTTACCATGGACCTCTTGGCTACTTCTCTGATGAATGCTCTCCTTGCCCGGCCGGTCAGTTTAGGTGGACGGTCGTGTCTTGGTGGGTTTGCAGTTGTGCCATACTCTTTCCACTTTCGGAAAACTTTCGCCTTGAGGCGATTCAGTTCGCATTGTAGCGCTATATAAGTTATTCATTCATTCGGATAATTGATTGAACAGTGCTCTGTCAGATGTTCAAAGCTTGGGATATTTTTTTTTTATAACCTAACCCTACTTTATACTTCTCCACAACTTTATCCCTGACCTGTCTGGTGTGTTCCTTGGCCTTCATGATGCTGTTTTGTTCACTAAGGTTCTCTAACAAACCTCTGAGGGCTTCACAGAACAGCTGTATTTATACTGAGATTAAATTACACACAGGTGACCACTAATTAGGTGATTTGGAAAGCTATTGGTTCCACTAGATTTTAGTTGGGGGTATCCGAGTAAAGGGGGCTGAATACAAATGCAGCCCATACTTTTCAGATATTTATTTATAATGTTGAGAACGATTTATCATTTTCTTTCCACTTCACAATTATGTGCCAGGGTATAAATACTTTTTCAAGGCACTGTAATGCTGACATCTCAAGTACCTGAATTTGACATGGTGTCGGCCACTTGTAGTTCTTGTACAGCTGAGCTCAAAATCTGGAGGGGGGGAGCAGCACAAGGAGCCAATCAGTTGTTGCTGATGTGCAAACAAGGAGAATGCTAAGAGTAGAGAGCAAAGCGACAAGATAAAAGCTCAGCCAGTCTGCTGTTTCTCCTTTTCCCTGCTGATCACAGGCTGTGGGAGGGACAAGACCTGTAAACTGCAGCGGAGAATAATCAGGTCCGCTGCCTGGGCTGTGCAGTATGGCAGAACTGTGTAAATCTCATGGCTGGATGGACAGAAATCCTTTGGCAGGTTAAATCGCTCACATATAGTTTTATTATTTTTTTGTGTATTTAGCTATTTGCCTGGAGTTGAGATTTAAACTGTTTGACGTGCAGCTGGTAATAATGGCATATATGTTTACAGTTAGTAATAATGGCAGCAAGGCTTGCAAGCAGCACAGTAATGGCGATTTTCTAGCGTTTAAAGAGCTGTAAATCTGACATTGCCTGAGATCACTGGTTGAGATATTTATTTGCCACCTCATGAGGTTACACAAAGGACTTAATAAAAGCTGGATGAATGTGTGTCTTTGTCTGTGAATTCTTTTAAAATGTGTTTCCCAGTTCAAAGCTAAAATCCGAACAAACCTGGTCCTAGCCGGGGTCTGCTTCCTGGTTTGCAGTGCTACACAATGTTTGTGCTTTATTGCCCCTTCTTACAATGCAAGACCGGGAACCGTGCAGCAGGCAGGCAGGACTGGTGCAAGGATTTTTGACACCCTAGGCGAAACCTCGCTTTGCTGCCCCCAACTGGCTCCGGCCTCTTTGCCCTGCCCATGTATACCCCACCTTTTTAAAGAAGCGCCCATTAATTGCAGCCTCACCAGCGCCCATTAATTGCAGCCTCACCAGCGCCCATTAATTGCAGCCTCACCAGCGCCCATTAATTGCAGCCTCACCAGCGCCCATTAATTGCAGCCTCACCAGCGCCCATTAATTGCAGCCTCGCCAGCGCCCATTAATTGCAGCCTCACCAGCGCCCATTAAATGCAGCCTCGCCAGCGCCCATTATTTGCAGCCTCGCCAGCGCCCATTAAATGTAGCCTCACCAGCGCCCATTAATTGTAGCCTCGCCAGCGCCCATTAAATGTAGCCTCGCCAGCGCCCATTAATGCAGCCTCGCCAGCGCCCATTAAATGCAGCCTCGCCAGCGCCCATTAAATGCAGCCTCGCCAGCGCCCATTAATTGTAGCCTCGCCAGCGCCCATTAAATGCAGCCTCGCCAGCGCCCATTAATGCAGCCTCGCCAGCGCCCATTAAATGCAGCCTCGCCAGCGCCCATTAAATGCAGCCTCGCCAGCGCCCATTAATTGTAGCCTCACCAGCGCCCATTAATTGTAGCCTCACCAGCGCCCATTAATTGAAGCCTCACCAGCGCCCATTAATTGCAGCCTCACCAGCGCCCATTAAATGCAGCCTCACCAGCGCCCATTAAATGCAGCCTCACCAGCGCCCATTAAATGCAGCCTCACCAGCGCCCATTAAATGCAGCCTCACCAGCGCCCATTAAATGCAGCCTCACCAGCGCCCATTAAATGCAGCCTCACCAGCGCCCATTAAATGCAGCCTCACCAGCGCCCATTAAATGCAGCCTCACCAGCGCCCATTAACCGCTTCCCGGCCGCCTCACGCAGATATACTGCTGCAAAATGGCACGGGCAGGCAAAATCACGTACCTGTACGTGGCCCTTTAATTGCCTGCCCGTGGGTCGCGCGCCGCCAGCGGCATGCTCGCGACCCGGTCGGGAGCTCCGTGACCCCAGCCGCGGGACCAGCGGACCCGATCGCCGCTGGTGTCCCACGATTGGGTCACGGAGCTGAAGAACGGGGAGGTCTGTGTAAACAAACCTCTCCCCGCGCTTCCTACTCTGCCTGTCATTGATTGGCTGTTCCCGGTCATCGGGAAAGCCGATCAATGACGTCAGACGTCAGCCCCGCCCCCTAATGTAAAAAAACACACACACACGTCAGAGCCCATAACCCCTCCCCTCCCCCTAGTGGTTAACTCTTTCACTACAACTGTCATTTATACAGGAATCAATGCATTTAAATAGCATTGATTGCTGTATAAATGACAATGGTCCCAAAAATGTGTCAAAAATGCCTGATGTGTCCGCCATAATGTCGCAGTCACAATAAAAATCGCTGATCGCCGCCATTGCTAGTAAAAAAAAAAATATTAATAAAAATGCTATAAAACTATCCCCTATTTTGTAAACGCTATAATTAACCACTTCAGCCCGGACCAATTGGCAGCCAAAGAACCAGGCCCCGTTTTGCGATTCGGCACTGCATCGCTTTAACTGACAATTGCGCGGTCGTGCGACGTGGCTCCAAAACAAAATTGGCGTCCTTTTTTTCTCACAAATAGAGCTTTCTT
The DNA here is from genome assembly GCA_028564925.1 of Lithobates sylvaticus. Taxonomy (NCBI): domain Eukaryota; kingdom Metazoa; phylum Chordata; class Amphibia; order Anura; family Ranidae; genus Lithobates; species Lithobates sylvaticus. Next base: position 740,061,799 of record CM053026.1, on the reverse strand, counting down.
TTGGTGGTATTTGATCGCCCCTGCGGTTTTTATTTTTTGCGCTATAAACAAAAATAGAGCGACAATTTTGAAAACAATGCAATATTTTTTGCTTTTTGCTATAATAAATATCCCCAAAAAATATCAAAAAAAAAATTTTTTTTCCTCAGTTTAGGCGATACGTATTCTTCTACATATTTTTGGTAAAAAAAAAAAAAAAAAGCCTCACCAGCGCCCATTAATTGCAGCCTCACCAGCGCCCATTAATTGCAGCCTCACCAGCTCCCATTAATTGCAGCCTCACCAGCTCCCATTAATTGCAGCCTCGCCAGCGCCCATTAA
>CM053026.1:740041478-740048978 GCA_028564925.1 Lithobates sylvaticus | reverse complement strand
ATAAATATATTTAATATATATTTATAATTTTTTATATAATAATAAATTTAATTAAATTTTAAATTATAAATTAATAATTTTTTAAATTAATTATTTAATATTTATATTATTATTTAAAATTTTATATTTTTTATAAAATTAATATTTATAATTATTTATATATTTAAAATTATTAATTATTATTATATAAATAATATAATATATAATTAATTAATAATACTTATATTATAATTATATTTCATATATATTATTATATAAATATTTAATTATATAAAAATATTAATAAAATTTAATATTTATTAATATTTTTAATAAAATTATTATATAATAATATATTAATATTTATAATTTTTATATAATTTAAAAATATTATATTTATATAATAATTTAAAATTTATATATAATATTAATATATATATATAATTATTATATTTATTAATATTTTGCTTAAATATTATTATATATTTAAATATTTTTTTAAACTATTTTATATATTAATTTTATATTATAATTTATAATAAATTAATAAATTAATATTAAATTTATATATTATTAATTTATAAAATATAAATTATTTTTAATTATTAATTATTTAATTAAATATAAATTAAATTATTATATTATTTAATATTTAATTATTATATATTTATAATATAATTATATATTTATAATAAATAATATATAATATTATTGAAAAAATTATAAATATAATATTAAAATATAATATTATTTATATAATTTTTATATTATATTATTATTTTTATATATATTATATTTTATATATATTTAAAAATAATATTTTAAATAATTAATTATTTAATATATAATATTATATTATAAAATAAATATTTTTAAATTATTTTAAATTATTTATTAATATTAAATTTAAAATTAATTTTTATTTATTAATATATAAATTAATATATTAAATTTTATTTTTTTATATATATATTTTATATAATTAATTATTAATTATTAAATAAAATTTAATATAAATTTTTATAATTATAAATTTATAATATTATATTTAATAATATATATTATTTAATATATTTAATTTTTTATATTATAAATATATATTATATAATTATTATATATATATATTATAATTTATAATTTATATAATATTATTTTTTAAAATTTAATTTATATTAATAATAATATATTATTTTTATATTATTATATTATTTATTTAAAAATTTATAATATTATTAATTTTATATTAATTATATATATTATATAAAATTATTTAAATATTATATTATAATTTTTATTAATAAAAATAAATTATAAAAAAAAAAAATTATATTTATTTTAATATTTATATATAATTTTAATTATTTATAAAATAATAAATATATATAAATATTTTTTTATATTTATTTATTTTTATAATTAAAATTTATAATATATTAATATTATAATTAATTTATATTTAAAAAAATAATTTTAATATTTTATATTATATATTTATAATTATTTATTAATTTTTATTAATATTTTTATTTATAATATAAATATAATATATATATTATTAAATTTTTATTATATAAAATATAATATATATATAATTAATTTATATATTAATTAATATATATTTATAATTTATTATTTATATATAATTTTTTAAAAATTTAATATTATATAATTTTTTTATTAAAAATTATATATTATTAATTATTAAAATATTAAATTTAATATTATTAATAAAATAAATATATAATTTATTTAATAATTTTAATATATATAATATAATTAAAATTAATATTTAATATAAATAATATAATTATATTAATAAAATTTTATAATATAATATAATTATATATATATAAATTTATTATTAATAAATATATATATATAATATAATATTATTTAAATAATATAAAAATATAATATTTAAATTAATATAATATATTTATATAATATATATTTATTTATTATTATAAATTATATATATTTTTTTATATTTTTATAATTAAAATAATATAAATTTTTAAATATTTTATTTTATATTTAAATATTATAATTAATAAATATTATAAATTATAAATAAATTAAAATAATATAAATATTATATATAAATTAATAAATATATATTAATTAATTTAAAATTAATTATTTAAATTATAATTTAATAATTTATTTTTATATTATAAAAATAATAATATTTTATTTATATATATTATAATATATAAAAATATATAAAATAAAAAAAATTTATTATAATAATTAATATAATAAATTTATAAATATTTTAATAATATTTATATATATTATAAAAATATATAATATAAATTTTATATAAATATTATATTAATAAAAAAAATTTTTTAATAAATATAAAAATTATATATATAATTTTATAATATTAAAATATTATAATAAAAAAATTATATAATAAAAATAAAATTAATATAATATAAATAATTTAATATAAATTAAAAATAATTTATATATAATAATAAAATTTTTTATTAAAATAATATATTTTAATAATATATAATTAATTATTAAAATAATTTAATAAAAATTAAAAAATATAAATAAATATAATATAATAATTAAATTAATAATTATAAAATAATAAAAATATATAAATAATAATTAAAAAAAAAATATAATATAAATAAAATAAATAAATATTAAAATTTAAAAAATAAAATATTTTTATATTAAATAATTAAATTATTATATAATTTAAAAATATATAAAAATATTTAATAATATAAAATTTAATTTTAATAATATATTATATTAATAAAAAAAATTATAATATAAATATTAATAATATAATAATAAAATAATTTTTTTAATATATAAAATATATAATTAATTAAATATATATAAAATTAATTAAAATAATATATATAAAAATAAAAAAATAATAAAAAATTTATTATATTATAAAAATTTAAAATAAAATAAAATATAATATAAAAAAAAAATAAATAATAATATAATTATAAATATTTATAATAAATAATTAAATATATATATAATTAAAAAAATAAAATTAAAAATAATAAAAAATAAATAATAAAATATTATAATAATATTATAATATATATTAATATAATAAATATATAATATAATTATAAAAAATAAATATAAATAAAAAAAAAAATAAAAATATAAAAAAAAAAATATATATAAAAATATTAATAATAATATAATATTAAATAAATATAATAATATTAAATATAAATAAAAATATAAATAAAATATTAAAATAAAAAATAATATAATTAAAAAAATATTAAAATAAAAATATAATAAATAAAAATTAAAAAAAATATAAAAATAATAAATAATAAATATATAATAAAATTAATTAAAAATAAATAAAAAATAAAATTAAAATTAAAAATATTAATATATTAAATAATAAAATAAAATATAAAAAAAATAAAAAATAAAAAAAAAAAATATAAATATTATATTTAAAAAATTATTATTTTAAATATATAAAATATATTTATATATTATAATATAAAAAATTATTAATTAATATTAAATATATATTAAATATATATAAATATTATATTAATAAATAATAAATAAAAAAAAAATTTAATAATAAATAATATATAAAAATAAAATAATAAATAAAATATTAATTAAAATTATTAATAAAAAAATAAAAATAATAAAAATAAATAAAAATAAATAAAAAAAATATAAAAATAAATAAAAAAAAATATAAATTAATATATATTATAATTTATTAAATAAAAATTAAATATAAATATTTAAAATTATAAAAATAAAAAAATATAAAAAATAAAATATAAAAAAATAAAATAAAAAAAAATAAAAATATTTAAATAAAAAAATAATAAAAAAATAAAAAATTTTTTTAAAAATAAATAAATATAAAATATTAATAAATAAATAATATAAAAAAAAAAAAATAAATAAAAATTAAAAAAAAAAAATATAATAAAAAAAAAAATAATATTATAAAAATAAAATTAAAAAAAATAATAAAAATATAAATTATTAATAAATATTAAAATATAAATAAAATAAATAATATTTATAAAATATAAAATAAAAATAATAAAAAAAAAAATAAAATAATTATATAATTAAAATATAAATATTATATTTTAAATAATAAAAAAAATAAAAAAATAAATATTAAAAATAAAAATAAAATAATAAATTAAAAATAAATTAAAATATATATATATTAATAAAAAAAAAAAATAAATAAAATTAAAAATAAAAATAAATAATAAAAAATTATTATTTTATAATATTATAAAAAAAAAAATAATAAAAATTAAAAAAATTTAAAAAAAAAAATTAAAATAAAAAAAAATAAATAAATAAAAATAATAAATTATAATAAAAAATAAATATATTAAAAAAAAAATATAATAAATAAAAAAATAAAAAATAAAATAAAAAATATAAATAAAAAAAAATAAATTAAATTAATTAAAAAAAAAAAAAAAAAATAATTAAAAAAAAAATAAATTAAAAAAAATAATAAAAAAAAATAAAAAAAAAAAATATATAAAAAAAATAAAAAATTAATTAATAAAAAATAAAAAAAAAAAAATATTAAAATAAAAAAAAAAATAAAAAAATAAATAAAAAAAAAAAATAAAAAAAAAAATAAAAATAATAAATAAAAAAAAATAAAAAATATAAAAATAATATTATTAAAAAAAAATAATATAAAAAAATAAAAAAAAATAATAATAAAAAAAAAAAAAAAAAAAATTTAAAAAAAATAAAAATTAAAATTATAAAAAAAAAAAAAAAATTAAAATAATAATAAATATAAAATATATAAAAATAAAATATTAATAAAAATAAAATTATTTTAAAATAAATAAATAATAAAAAAATAAAAATATAAATAAAAAAATATAAAAAAATTAATAAAATAAATAAAAATATAAAAAAAAAAAAATAATAAAAAAAAAAAATAAAAAAAAAAAAAAAAAAAAAAAAAAAAAAAAAATAAATAATTAAAAATTAAATAAAAAATAAAATTATAATTAAATAAAATATTAATAAAAAAAAATAATAAAAAAAAAATAATAAAAATAAAAAATTTAATATTAAAAATTAATAAAATATTTATATATAATAAAAATTAATAATATATAATATATATATAAAATTATATAATTAAAAAAAAAAATAATATAAAAAAATAAAAAAAATTATAAAAATAATATATATATAAAAATATATTATAAATATAAAATAATAATATAAATAAAAATAAAAATTAATAATAAATATATAAAATATATAAATAATAAAAAAAAATAATTAATAAAAAATTTAATATAAAAATAATATATAAAATATATTAAATTATAAATAATAAAAAATAATAATAAAATATAAAATTATAAAAATAATAATAATTTTAAATTTAAATAATAAAAAAAATATATAATAATATAATATATAATTTTAATTTAATAAAAAATATTAAAATATATAATATAATATAATTTAAATTATTAAAAAAAAAAATTAATTTATAAATAATAAATTTTATAAATAATTATATAATTTTATATATAAAATATATATAAATATAAATAAATTAAATAATAAAATATTATAATAATATAATAATATAATATATAAAAATATTAAATATATAAAATAAAATTTTTAAAATTAATATAATAAAATTATATAAATAAAAATAAATATAAATATATATAATAAATTTATTAATTTAAATATATAAAAAAAATAATAATAATAAAAAAAAATAAATATAAAATTAAATTTTATAAAAAATAAATAAAAATATAAATATATATTAATAATAATAAAAAAATTATATAAAATATAAAAATAAAAATAAAAATAAATATTTTAAATATAATATTAATTATATAAATATTATAATATAATATATAATAATATTTAATAAATAAAAATAATATATTAATATAAATAAATATTATATATAATATTTATTATAAAAAATAAAATTAAAAAAAATAATTAAAATAAAATAAATATAAAAATAAAAAAATAATATAATATAATTATAATTAATAAATAAATAAATAAAAAAATAATTAAATTATAATAAATAAAATATAAAAATAAATAAAAATTATAAAAAAAAATAAAATTAAAAAATTATAAAATATAATAAAAAATAAATTATAAATATATTAAATATAAATATTATTAAATATAAAAAAAAAAATAATAAATTAAAAAAAATTAAATAATTAAAAATAAAAAATATATAAATAAAAATAAAAAAATATAATAAAAAATATATAATAAAAATAAAATTATATTAAAATAATAATTAATAAAAAAAAAAAATATATTTAAAAAATAAAAAATATAAAATATAATAAAAATATTCAATAAATTATATATAAATAAATAAAAAAATAAAAAAAAAAAATATATAAATAATAATAATAATAAATAAAATAAAAAATATATATATAAAATAAAATAATAAAAAAATTAAATAATAAAAAATTAAAAAATATTATAAAAAATAAAAATAAATAAAAAAAATAAATTAATCGCCCCCCCGCTTTCTTCCCCGGACCTCTTCAATGAAATGCCGGCTCTCTACCGCAGCTTCTGTCGAAGGAAGCTCGGAGTTTCGTGTTTTTTTTTTTCTCTTATACAGAAAACAGCTCGTTATCTTGTATTTTGACTGTCGTGAAAAGACTTTGCTAAATATGCCATTTATTTCTTCCAGAGCAAATTATCTTCCCTTTCAGTCTGCAGGAGGTGGAACTGTCAGCCACTAACAACCCACGAGCCTTCTCTGATGATGGAAGAAAAGCTCCTATAGATACAAAATCTTATTAAGCAAACCAGTAATATTCAGAATATTCATAAGCCAACTACAAGGGCAAGATGTTCCTAATTGGCCCTTAAACTGAACTAAAAATCAAAACTGATTAATTTAAAAAAAGATAAAATCAGCGCAAAGAGAAAGATATAAAGAAAGGTGAAACTGCAGCTGAACACTGAGAGATTGTTCACATAATCACAAGTCAAATAGTATACAGAAAAGTGCATGTCAGGGCTCAATGAAACATCTCAAATGTAATAAAAAGTCTGTAGGGGTCCAAAATAAAACAGTAAAAAAAAGAAGGTGGACTAACAGTCCCACCAAGCAGAGAATCCACGTGAGACATTTCAATGCAAGAGTGACTTTCCCCTCCACCTCCAGCACACGCGCTTCGCTCACCTCCTAGATGTGGACCACTGAACAAACAGATGGTCAACACTGTATGTCCCTTATGGGTAAAACTTCCAGGCAAGGTCCGGATCCACCGACCATATCTTGCCCATAGTTTAGGCTGAACCTCTGAGCATTCTCTGATTAATATAGGAAAGTCTTGACTAGCCTTTTTCAGCTCCACATAGTTCTGTTCAATAAAGTCTCTGACCCCTTGACTCTCTGGAGACCTCTGGCACAGATGGATCTCTCTCTCTCTCTCTCTCTCTCTCTCTCTCTCTCTCTCTCTCTCT
>CM053026.1:740025030-740040998 GCA_028564925.1 Lithobates sylvaticus | reverse complement strand
GGTGCCTCTGGGAACAAAATATAGGAGCTCTGCCTGCCTGCCACGAACACACTACAAGTCCTATAGGTGCTTCTGGTAACAAAATATAGGAGCTCTGCCTGCCTGCCACGAGCACACTACAAGCCCCTCTTTCTCAATCAATCTTTGTAACTGAATCTATCTAACTCAATCTCTGTAAGTGAATCTCTCTAACTATCTAAATGCAGCAGAGTGTCACAGAATCTGCCTGCTCAATCTGCGCCGGAACAGCATGTGACCGGCGCAGACGGCGTGGCGGCGTTTTATAGGGGGGGCGTGTACTACAGCCCCTGAGCTGTAATTGGCTACAGGCGTCCTGCCTGTAGCCAATTATGGCTCTTCGAGTTTCCGGGGCTGTGATTGGCCAAGCATGCGGGGTCACAGTGCATGCTTGGCCAATCATCAGCCAGCAATGCACTGCGTCGGCCGCGCCGGCCGCAATGCATTGCGGGGCCGCTCGCATCACACGAACGTGATGCGAGCGGCCAAAATAGTTCTGGGCTCGCCGAGCGAGCGAACGCCCGGTGCTCGATGCGAACGTGGGTTCGCATCGAGCACCGGGCCCATCCTTAGTGGTCAGTCAGTGTGTGATCAGTCAGTGTGTGATTAGTCAGTGTGTGTGGTCAGTCAGTGTGTGATCAGTCAGTGTGTGATTAGTCAGTGTGTGTGGTCAGTCAGTGTGCGGTCAGTCAGTGTGTGGTCAGTCAGTGTGTGGGTCAGTCAGTGTGTGCGGTCAGTCAGTGTGTGGTCAGTGTGTGTGTGATCAGTCACTGTGTTGTCAGTCATTGTGTGATCAGTCAGTGTGTGTGGTCAGTCAGTGTGTGCGGTCAGTCAGTGTGTGGTCAGTCAGTGTGTGTGGTCAGTCAGTGTGTGGTCAGTGTGTGTGATCAGTCACTGTGTTGTCAGTCATTGTGTGATCAGTCAGTGTGTGTGGTCAGTCAGTGTGTGCGGTCAGTCAGTGTGTGCGGTCAGTCAGTGTGTGGTCAGTCAGTGTGTGATCAGTCAGTGTGTGGTCAGTCAGTGTGTGATCAGTCAGTGTGTGGTCAGTCAGTGTGTGATCAGTCAGTGTGTGGTCAGTGTGTGTGATCAGTCACTGTGTTGTCAGTCATTGTGTGATCAGTCAGTGTGTGTGGTCAGTCAGTGTGTGATCAGTCAGTGTGTGGTCAGTCAGTGTGCGGTCAGTCAGTGTGTGATCAGTCAGTGTGTGGTCAGTCAGTGTGTGGTCAGTGTGTGTGATCAGTCACTGTGTTGTCAGTCATTGTGTGATCAGTCAGTGTGTGTGATCAGTCAGTGTGTGGTCAGTCAGTGTGTGTGGTCAGTCAGTGTGTGGTCAGTCAGTGTGTGGTCAGTCAGTGTGTGTGGTCAGTCAGTGTGTGGACAGTCAGTGTGTGATCAGTCAGTGTGTGATCAGTCAGTGTGTGGTCAGTCAGTGTGTGTGGTCAGTCAGTGTGCGGTCAGTCAGTGTGTGGACAGTCAGTGTGTGGTCAGTCAGTGTGTGGTCTTGATTTTGAAGGTTGGTCCCCATGGATGGACTATCCTCTTCATCCTCCCATCACCAATTGGAGAGTCCCTGACATTCAAGCAATGCATATCAGGACAACCAACACAAATCTGCTTGTCCTCGGTTGTGATTTACTAAGCAGTCAATCATCTTTATCCTTCCATCACTAAGGCCCCTTTCACACCGGGGCGGTTTTCAGGCAGTACAGCGCTAAAAATAGCGCCTGTATACCGCCTGAAAAAACCGGCCCCATCCACTCCAGTGTGAAAGCCGGCGGGCTTTCACACTGGAGCGGTGCGCTAGCAGGACGGTAAAAAAAGTCCTGCTAGCAGCATCTTTGGAGCGGTGTAGGAGCAGTGTATTCACCCCTCCTATACCGCTCGTTCCCATTGAAATCAATGGGAAACCGCAGGGATACCGCCCGCAAACCGCCGCTGCAGCGGCGGTTTGCGGAGGTTTTTAACCCTTTTGCGGCCGCGAGCGGGGGTTAAAACCACCCCGCTAGCGGCCGCATACCGCGGGTAAAAAGAAGGTAAAGCAGCGCTAAATATAGCGCTGCTTTACCGTTGCCGCCCCGCACCGCCCCAGTGTGAAAGGGGCCTTACTGGAGAGTCGCTGACATGCAGGTAATGCATACCAAGAGAGCCAATAAAAAATACTCTCGTTTTGGGTTGTGATCAATAAATTAACCCTTCCGCGTTATGTTCAAAATAACAACCTCACCGTGCAAATCAATTCTAGCTGCTATATATTGATAACCCCACTCAAAGTGTCAGTACTGTATGTCTAAAAAAGTGAGACCGATAAATCTCCCATAAATACAGCCCTCAGACCTCAAATGAAACAATGTTGCAAAACATAATGCAAACTAGCAAAATAAAGTGCTACAAAACAAACAGTGTTGCCACTCATGCTTCACCACAAATGTCCATAGATTAAAGGAGAAGTACAGCCTGAGCCGGTTTTTAGCTGTACTTCTCCTGTGGATCACGAGTACAGGTCATTCCGCACTCCTGTGACCCGTTTTCAGCAGACAGCGGAGCTGTAGACTGCTGTCGGCTGATGTCACCGAGCCGGTCCAGGTTCGGGAAGGATCATGATCCTTTGGTCAGGATCTGCCCACATGCCTGCACCAGCACCCAGCTCAGCCTTTCAATGAGCTACTGGGAGCCTCAGCCGGCTGCTTCCGCCGCCTCCACAGCCCAGCACTCCAGTGAGCGAGGAGGAGGCAGAGCAGAGTGTCAGTGACTGACAGTCAGCAGCCCTCTGCTCAGGGAGCTGGGAGAACCGAGCGATTGGCTGTGTTTGATCGCTCAGTTCTCAGTGTTAGAGCCAGTGGGGGACAGATGCAGCATCCACCTAGGTAAGTATGAATCTGAAAAAAACACAAACCCCATACTTCTGTTTTAAAGTGTTTGTAAACCTCTGACATAAATATGAACAAAAGCACATCCTTCTATAGTGTATAGTTGTCTCAATTATGACCACTACGTTTCATTTCTGTTTGCTGCTTCCTTCCTCTGCTATCAGCATGAATCACTTCTGATACGTTTTCCTGACACCAACAGAAAAATGGTGACAGGGGAGGGGACCTCAAGCTGATTGACAGCCTCAGCTCTGTTCCTGTGTTCTGAGTGAAAGGCGGGTGTCCCTTCCCTCCAATCAGCTCACAGAGCTCCTCTCATTGAGCTCTGCAGAGTGAAACTTCAGCTCTCTGCCCTTTTTTTTCTGACAGCTCAAACAAGTTGTATAAATTCTGCACTTTGAACAGCTATAGAGGAGAAAAGACCCCAGATAAACAGGTACAACTTATGTAGAAGGATTTGCTTCATCTCTGTGTTTCACCCGAGGCCAGTCACTTCACTAGGTAAGGGTTTACAACCACTTTAACCACTTCACGACCAGCCACAGTTATAGTGCGGCAGGTCGACTCCCCTGGGCAAGCTGTCGTAGCTATACGTCGGCACGCTTTCAGACAACTAAGGGGCGCGCGAATGCCCAGTGGACGCTATGACCGCCGGGCACTCACGATCGCTCAATACAGAGACATAACGGAGATCTGTCAATGTAAACAGCCAGATCGCCGGGCTGTCAGGGGAGAGGACACTGATCTGTTGTTCATACTAAGTATGAACAAAGATCGTTCTCCTCCCCCAGGCAGTCCCCTCCCCCTACAGTGAGAATCACTCCCTAGGACACACTTAACCCCTTGATCGCCCCCTAGTGTTAACCCCTTCCCTGTCAATGACATTTATACAGTAATCAGTGCATTTTTATAGCACGGATCGCTGTATAAATTTCAATGGTCCCAAAAAAGTGTCAAAAGTGTCCAATCTGTCCGCCGCAATGTCGCACTCGCAATAAAAATCACAGATCACCGCCTTTACTAGTCAAAAAAAATAAAAAATAAAAATGCCATAAATAAATCCCCTATTTTGTAGACGCTATAACCTTTGTGTAAAACAATCAATATATGCTTATTGTGATTTTTTTTACCAGCAATAAGTAGAAGTATACATATTGGCCTAAACTGAGGAAGAAATAAAAAAAAAAAAATTGGGGGGATATTTATTATAGCAAAAAGTTAAAAATATTGTTTTTTTATTTTTTTTCAAAATTGTTGTTCTTTTTTTGTTTATAGCGCAAAAAATAAAAAAACCGCAGAGGTGATCAATTACCACCAAAATAAAGCTCTATTTGTGGGGAAAAAAATGTACAAAGTCACACGACCGCGCAATTGTCAGTTAAAACTACGCCGTGCCGAATCGCAAAAAATGTTCTGGTCATTAAGGGGGCAAATCTTCTGGGGGTGAAGTGGTTAAATAACACCAAGCATCCCATCCACACGATCGACTCAGGGCGAGTAGGAACAGAGGAGAAGACAGTTTCTGTGTAGACATGTGCAATTCATTTCTTTTTTTTCATTTTCCGTTAAAATTCGTTATATTCATTCGTTCGTTATTGTACAAATGAACGAATGATTCGCTAAAAATTTTAACGAATTATCGAATCGAACGAAGATGAAAAACAACGAAAATCCGAAATAACCAAATTAGAAACAACGAAACTACGAAAGAAGAAAATCCGAAAAAAAAAAACAGGAACAACGAAAATCAAAATGAACGAAAAAATTCGTACATTCGTAACTTTTTTTTTTTGTTGAATTGGTAATTTTCCGTGTCTCTTACAATGGCGCTGCTTAACGTGCTTCGAATGGATTGAACGAAAAAAATTCGTACATTCGTAACTTTTTTTTTTGCGATTCGTAATTTTCCGTGTCTCTTACAATGGCGCTGCTTAATGTGCTTCGAATGGATTGAACGAAAAAATTCGTACATTCGTAACTTTTTTTTTTTTGCGATTCGTAATTTTCCGTGTCTCTTACAATGGCGCTGCTTAAAGTGCTTCGAATGGATTGAACGAAAAAATTCATACATTCATAACTTTTTTTTTTTCGATTCGTAATTTTCCGTGTCTCTTACAATGTAATAATAGCATACACATTACATAAAATTATGAATTATGCTCCGATTACGAATCTACGAAAACAATGTTACGAAAGTACGAATAAATCAATCTTACGAAAGTACGAATGTAACTAAATCTACGAAAATACGAATGCGTCCGAATTTCGAAAAAAAAACAAAAATTAAACTAACGGAAAAACGAATCAACGAAAAAATAACTCTTACGAATTTACGAATCAACGGAAACGAACAGAAACGAAACGAAACTAAACACATTTTTCAATTGTGCACATGTCTATTTCTGTGTATTGCCGGATTGAGATCTTTTGAAGTGTCTCTTGAAGTATATTGGATTTTCAGCCTGTAATTTTACTACGGGCTACTTTTAACTTGAAGCATTTTAAAGCCGCGGGTCAGTGCGATTTCAGTTGCGACTTGCCTGACATCTGTGCAACTTCATGCACAGAAGTCTATGCAAGTCGCACCTGAAATCACAAAAAATAGTGCAGGAATCTTTTTTTTTCAAATTGGCGCAGCACCGCAAAGTCGGAGTCACACCGATATGAACGGTTTCATTGCCTACAATAGGGTGCAACTTGTCCTGCGATCTGGAACTGTCAAATCGCACAATAAGTCACACCGATGTGAACGGGGGGCTTACAGGCTGTTTTTGTGGATTGCCCTAATCAGAAGAAGGCGATACAAGCCCTGTCAGCCTAATAAGATAGGCAAATTGTTTTGGTGAGTGAGATTCTAAATAATGGGTGAAGGGAGTGAAGCAGGGGCGGACCGTGCATTAAGGGCGCACGGGCGCTGCCCCCTCTCTCCTGTTACCCCCTCTATCACCAATAGATAGATTCATGCATTGCATTGCATGAATCTATCTATGGCCGCAACTGCCACCCTCTATTCAGGCATCCGGCTCCTTTTTGGGCACAGGGTTAATGAATTACAGCGTGGGGTATTTTTGAAGCACCTGATTAGAGCCATAGGCTCTAATAGATGTCAAAAAAAGGTGACCTGCGAGCGCCACCCATTGCCCCACCAAGACAGGGTAAGTGCCGGGCAGACGGCGAGCGGGGGGGGGGTCACACTGGGGGCATTCAAGGGCACACTGGCAGCATTTAATGGGCACACTGGCAGCATATGATGGGCACACTGGCAGCATATTATGGCACACTGGCAGTGTTTGATGGCACAGTGGCAGCGTTTGCCTGCTCTGGACATGATGACACCAGGAACAGTCCACTATTCAAGACCACTGGAGTGTGGGGGGTGCCGGGCCTGGGAGAAATAGGTAAGTATATCTTTATTCACATCTAGGAAAAAAAATGAGCAGTTAACCCATGCAATGTGATCACACACAGTGGGAGACCAGCCCCCGGGTACCACAGACTCGATGTCTGCCAGCACCCGCCAATCATCCAGCAGAGAGGCAGAACTGACAGGAGGGAGGGCATGGGTCTTGTGTCTCTGCAAAGCATGGACAAGGATCCATCCCCCCCCTATTAAAAGCACCTCCACCCCTGTAGAAAAACACTGGCTAGGCACACAGTTAACCATTTGATCGCCCCTTATGTTAACCCCTTTACAGTCATCGTCATTTGTACAGTGACAGTGCATATTTTTAGCACTGATCACTGTATCATAGTTACATAGTTAGTCAGGTTAAAAAAAGACACTATAAGACAACTATAAAAGAAATAGAAAAAATGTTTAAAAAAATTATATCATACAATCCCATATACCCAACCCTATACCCACAATTGATCCAGAGGAAGGCGGAAAAAAAACAGAAAAGCAGGATCCAATTTGCTACAGCAGGGGCAAAAAATTCCTTCCTGATCCCAGAGAGGCAATCGGTATCAGTGTCACTGGTTCTCACAAAGTGTCAGTTAGTGTCAGAATGTCCGCCGCAATATCGCAGTCCTGCTATAGGTCGCTGATCACCGCCATTACTAGTAAAAAAAAAATAAATAAATAAAAGTATCCCATAGTTTGAAACGCTATAACTTTTGCACAAACCAATCAATATACACTTATTGTTTTTTTTTTTTTACCAAAATATGTAGCAGAATACATATTGATCTAAATTGATGAAGAAATTAGATTTTTTACATTGTTTTTATTGGATATGTTTTATAGCAGAAAGTAAAAAATATTGTCTTTTTTTTTTCAAAATTGTCGCTCTTTTTTTGTTTATAGCGCATAAAAAAACGTAGAGGAGATCAAATACCACCAAAAGAAATCTCTATTTGTGGGGAAAATATGACATCAATTTTGTTTGGGTACAGCGGCGCACGACCGCGCAATTGTCAGTTAAAATAACGCAGTGCCGTATAGCAAAAAATGGCCTGGTCATGAAGGGGGGGTCATTTTTTGCACGGTCCTTCGACGCTGTACCCAAATAAAATTTATGTCCTTTTCCCCCACAAATAGAGATTTCTTTGGTGGTATTTGATCTCCTCTACGTTTTTTTCTTTTTGCGCTATAAACAAAAAAAGAGCGACAATTTTGAAAAAAAAAAAAATATTTTTTACTTTCTGCTATAAAACATATCCAATAAAAACAATGGAAAAAAATCGAATTTCTTCATCAATTTAGATCAATATGCATTCTGCTACATATTTTTGGTAAAAAACAAAAAAAAAACAATAAGTGTATATACATTTTCCAAGTGGTTAATATATGAAGTTTTGTGGAGAAGCAGAAGCATTTTGTAGCACTTTATTTTGTATTATATGTTTTGCAACATTGTTTCATTTGAGTTTTGAGTGCCATATTTGTGGGAGATTTATAGTTCTCACTTTTTTAGACATCTTGACACTAGACAGTACCTAGGATTTGAATCATGTTTAAAGAGGAAGTAAACCCTCTTTTACAACTTTAGCTTACAGATAAGCCTATATTAAGGTTTACCTGTAGCTAACAAGGATATCTCCTAAACCTGCACTGTTTAGGAGATATACCTGTATTTGCATGTGCCGACGTCATGCGGCACATGCGCACTAGCGACAACTGAAGCAACGGCGCTATATGCCGATGCTTCAGTTGTTACTATGCTGCTCTCGTGCGCATGCGCGTGACGCCATCGCGGCTCCGGCAAATCACAGCACCGGAGCCGCGATACCCGGAAGTCACTCCGGGAGAAGATGTCGGCGGTCGGAGGGGAGAAGAGGACCGATGCCGGGGCTTCGATCTCAGGTAAGTGATACATAATTAGCTAGTATGCTATGCATACTAGCTAATTATGCCTTTGTCTTGCAGGTTTGTTTTTTTTTTTTTGGTTTTTCTTAAGAGAGTTTACTTCCTCTTTAACCTTCCATTGCTAATTGGAGAGTCACTGACTGGAATGCTGTAAAATGCATAAAAACGCACTGGAACGCACCAGAACACACCAAAAATGCACTGGAACACATGTTCTTATTTAAGGTTAAGAAAAAGGAGGGGGAAATGAACTGCACTGCATTAAAAACACACCAAAAATGCATCAAGAACACATCAAAAACATGCATGCAGAAATGCATCCAGACTGCGTTTTTATGGTGTGAATTGGCCCTCAGTTGACACTACAGAAACACACTCAAAATCTGTTTCCGGGTGCTTTTCTGCATTCGCGCTTTCAACGCGTTTTTGGCCTGTGTGGTGCATTTTTGATGCGTTTCCGGGTATATTTTAAATGCTTTTTTCCTTCCTATTTCCTGTACTAGGGTCCGGTGCATTTTTGATGCATTTTTGATGCGTTCCATTGCATTCCGGAGCATTTTGATGCGTTTTACCATGTTCTACTACAGTCCAGTGCAGGAAAAAGGCAGCATGTTCTACTTTTTTTTCTGGAACTGGAAAGCCCTGGAACTGAAGGCACTGGTGTGAACTATGCCATTGGAAACCATATAACCTACTTTTCAATGTGTTTTTGAGGCAGGAAAAAAAACGCACTGGACTGCATGTGGTGTGAACTGGCCCTCGGGCGATGCATATCAGGAAAACCAACAAAAGTCTAAGAATGCGAAGCAAGCGGTCTTTGAAATAAGACCGATAAAGCCGAGACTTGGCCCTTAATAGTACTAAAGGCCAACTTCATCTCTACCCCTAATTGTAGAAAAGCAAGAATTCTGCCTATGCTATACCTCCAAGGGTGCCAACCCTTGGACTCACACCAGGAAACATAAGCCCTCCAGACACTATAATATATGACTCTGGAAGCTGGCTTCCTTGCGTTAATCAAGGTAGCGATAACTGACCCGGATAGCCCACGTTTCTTCAGAATGTGTGTTTCAATAGCCAAGCCGTTAAATTTAGAGTTTGTAAGGTAGGAAGGAATACTGGCGTCTGCGAGTGTAGGTCTGGACGCAGTGGAAGGGACCATGGACCCCCCACCGGCATCTTTATGATTTCTGCATACCAGGACCTTGTGGGCCATGCTGGAGCTACAAGAATTACCGGCTTCCTTTCCAGCTTGATCCTGCAAAGAAGTTGTGGCAGTAACTGAATAGGGGGAAATGCATAAATCAGTGAGAACTAATCCCACGGGGTTACCATCGCATCTGTCCGGCATGCGAGTGGATCCCTTGTCCTGGACACAAAATTGACCAATTTCATGTTGAATCTGGACGCCAAAAGATCTACGTCCAGGGTCCCCCATCTTTGGCAAACAGCCAGAAAAATGCCGGGGTGAAGGGACCACTCCTGCGGGAATAACTGCTGGCGACTCAAGTAGTCCGCCTGCCAATTCTCTACTCCCGGAATGAAGACTGCCGATAGGCAGGGAATATTCCTTTCTGCCCAAGCTAAAATATGGTTTACCTCTCTCTGAGCTGCGTGACTCTTGGTGCCCCCTTGGTGATTGATATAGGCTACAGCTGTGGCATTGTCGGATTGGATCCTGACAGGAAAATCTCGTAACCTGCATGTCCAGGCCTTCAGAGCCAAACGTGCTGCCCGAATCTCTAGGATGTTGATGGGCAAGGTTCTTTCAGTTCTTGACCACTGTCCCTGGACAGTTTTCTTTTCTAGTACTGCTCCCCAGCCAGAAAGACTGGCATCTGTCGTTACCACTTTCCAAATAACTGGTATGAAGGATTTTCTCTTCAGCAAATTCCTGGTTTCTAACCACCAATTAAGGCTCTGGGATACCTTTGGGGACAGCCGCATTGGCAAATCTAGAGCTTGGACCCTTTTGTTCCAAGCAGACAGGATATTGTTTTGTAACAGTCTCAAAAAGAACTGGCATAGGAAACCGCTTCGAATGAAGCCACCATCTTTCCTAACAACCTCATGGAAAGGTGAATGGAGGGACCTCTCTTTGATCTGACCATCTGTACCAGCTCTCTTACGGCGCTGATGTTTGCCTGAGGCAAAAACACCTTTTTCTGGGCTGTGTCTATGATCAGACCCAAGTAATCCAGCCTTCTTAGTGGTTTTAAGGAAGACTTCTCTAGGTTGAGAATCCAACCTAGGCTTTCCAGGTATTTGGTTGTATTGCACACGCTTTGCTCCAAGCGGGCAACCGACCGGTCTATTAGCAATAGATCGTCCAGGGACTGTTATACCCTGCGCCCTTAGCCTGGCTAGAGGTGGGGCCAGAACTTTTGTACATACCCGGGGTGCTGTAGCCAGTCCGAAGGGCAAGGCTACAAACTGAAAATGATGCTGTTCTAGCTCGAACCGCAGAATTCTTTGGTGAGCGGGAAATATAGGAACATGCATATATGCATCCCTGATGTCAATTGACACCAGAAGTTCTCCTCCTTGTAGGATCGAAACCACCGACCTGATCGACTCCATGCGAAAAGATTGGACCTTCAGGAATTGATTCAGATTTTTGAGATCTAGAATGGGTCTGACATCTCCATCCGGTTTTGGTACCGTGAAGAGGTTTGAATAGAACCCCAAACCTTGCTCTTCTGTGGGGATTTCCACAATCACTCCCTGAGCCAGCAATCGGTCTAATGCCTGAAACAGAGATTGCCTTTTCCATGGATCTTTGGGAACGTTTGACTTCAGAAAACGAGGCAGTGGAAACTCCTGAAACTCCAGTTTGTAACCTAGAGCAATTGTGGAGATGACCCATCTGTCCTGAATTTACTCCTGCCAGACTTCTGAGAACTGCAGAAGTCTTCCCCCCACCCTGACGAGCGGGGTGCTCCTTCATATTGAGGCTTTAGAATTCTGTTTTGCAGGTTTCCGCCCCCAGGACTTCTTTTGTCCCTGGGGCTGACCCTGAGGCTTTCCTCTAGACCCTGACAGCGGAGGCCGTCGCGACTGCCTAGAGACTGATGCCGCTGGCCCTGGACAAGAGGCCCGTTTAAATGAAGGACGTTTACTCCTTCTTTTGACTGGCAAGAGGGTACTTTTCCCACTTAAATTTTTTTGGATGTATTTGTCCAAATCATCCCCAAATAGCCGATCCCCATGAAAAGGAAAACCAGTCAGAAGCCTTTTGCATGGCGCTTCGGCTGACCAATTCTTCAACCACAGGATCCTACGCATATGCACGAGCATAAGTGCAAGGCGAGACGCCTGGTGAATAGAATCCTTAATGGCGTCTATGGCAAAACATAATTCCCTTGGCAGTTCGGCCAAGTCCCGGGCCTTTTGCACAGGAATCTCCTTAAGGGCCTGTCACGGGCGTAATTACCGAGGCCGAGAGCGGTTCACCCTTGCGACCCAGCGCAGTTCGTCCCCTGGAGGTGGTACAGGGAGTGAATGGCACCAAGAGGCACAGGTCACCCCCGATGATAGGTGGAGCTTGCGTGAAGTCCAGTGGGAGTGAAGGCTAAGCCAGGACTGGCAGGCAGACAGGTGCAGTAGACAGGTACTCAAGAACCAGGCTGAGGGTCAAACAGACAGTCACTTATGCTAGCAAAGGCTGAGGTGAAGTGTCTTTCAGAGACACAAGGCAAGTCCGGGTCACAGGCAATGGGTCAGGCAAGGAGACAGGAGACAGGTCCGGGTCACAGGCAGAGGGTCAAGTAATGGAGAGAAGCGGAGTCCGTGTAACAAGCCAGGGGGTCAAGGTCCAGGAGGTAGGCAGCAGTGTCAAAGAACAATCCGGGTCACAACAGGTCAAGCAGATGCAAGGAACAGGATCAAGGTAACAGGAGCTGAAGACAAACCAGCAAGGCACCTGTGCGCCAGAGCAGCTTTTATAGACACCAAGGGGATGCTAGAAGTGAGCCAGTGCGCATGTGCGTGCGCCAGACCGCGAATGCACATGTGCCAAAGCGCCGTTCCGCCGCGCATGCGCGCAGGAACATGGCCAGATCGTCTGGAAGGTCTGTTCTCCTGACAGGGTCTGTTTAAACTGGTCCTTCAAGGATTGACAGATGCCTATTGCAGCGACTGCAGGCTGAGTAACTGCACCTGCCAAAGAAAAAGAGGATTTTAACAGGAATTCCAATCTTTTATCTATTTGCTTCTCAAGGCATTTTAGCATTGTATACTGGACAAGTTAGACTTTTATTAACGCTGGATGTAGCAGCGTCAACTATTGGTACATTCCATCTTTTGGTGAATTTCTCCTCCATGGGATAAAGCACTGAAAACCTTTTTGGAGGAAGAAAATGCTGGGTGATCCCATTCAGCATAAATAATCTGTCCCAGTAATGCATGGACGGGAAACTCATGCAAAGTCTGCAGAGGTTTTAAGGAACCCAAAGAAGAAACAGAACTTTCGGCTGACTCAGTTAGGGGCAGCTTGAAAGCAGAATGAACCATTTCCGTAAGAGACTGTACCAGCAACTTTTCAGATTGCGAGGCTGAAAAGAGTTCATCCACCGTTGATTCCTCAGAAGAGGAGTCATTGAATTGCCTTTCCTCCTGATCCCCTGAGGGTAATACCTCATCCTCCACCCACTGTTCCCTTGATAAAGGGTTTGAGGTGGGGGAGGGGGTTCTACCACGCTTTCTATCCCTTTGGATGGAAGATGCGATTAAATCCGCTGGCCTCTCCACTAGCCCCAACAGAGCCGAGGAAAAAGCATCTTCAGTCACATATACAGGGGCTGAGATGTTAGAAGCAGCTGCAACATGCACTGGTTCCAGTGGCTCACCCTGGCTAGCCACTTCTGGTATTTCAGGAGAAGATGACAATGTGGAGGGTTGACTAGAGTCCTCAGCGCCTGGGGGTGATGTTTTATGTACCTTTTTTGAGGTGTTTGCACCGGCCTTTTTGGGAGGCATAGTCCTAAGCACAAAAGCAGAGGCACTAAGTAAATGCACTTTGCTGAACTATAGTCTAGCAATATAATGCCGCTAATAAAGTTCAGCGTGGTGCTGAGTAAAATGTATTTCCTCAAATTGGGAATGCCTGCATGCAACGCCTTCAGTGCCCCCACCGCTCCGTGTAATTAACAGCCATACTCTCCAGCTATTAGCTGAGGAGAGTCTGTTTTCTGGACTCGGCTCCCCCCCCCGCGCCTGTGCCATGTGTCCTCGTGGTTGCTACGTCCCGCACGCGGTGCCGTGCCTAGGCCACGCGCCCTCCATCCACCACCCTCCTGTTTTGAAAAATTCAAACAGCTCCCGCACACGCGTGCGGGCGGCATTCAGGTCTGTCAATCGGAAGACCTAGCAAGAGGGGAGGATAGGCCGGCCTTATGGTGCTTCTTGACCTGTGTGGGGGAACAAAAAATAGAGCAAGGGAAGCCGCCGCAACCCCCTGCGGAGGGGGTTGAAGGGGGAGTACAAACTACTGTTGTACCTCCCAGCCCCTTAGTCCCCCCAGGGGGGAGAAGTGCAGTATTGGAAAATCTTCTCCTGAATGAGGAATCCCCTCTGAGATATGCTGCTGGCCGAGCCCACACACATGCTGTCAGCTGTGACACTGAGCTGAACTGAGAGACAATGTACTATGGTATGTGCATTTACGCCCTCTAGTGGAGACTTAAGGCATTACAAAATTTTACCCAAGGAAGAAAAACCATAGGTGGACTTTTTACAGTTCCTAGGCTTCTTCCCTTACCTTATCCTCGCCGCAGGATACTGCTGACAACAGACAGATCCAATCTTTACCCATCATGGAGGGCTGCGTTTAGCAAACCTTCAAGGACCGGGTCCCTTTTTATCGGGGTTCCACTCCCTTGGACCTATATAGCACCCGACCAGGAAAACTTTATGGTAATGTGAGCATGACCAAAGCACTGGGTCCCGAGGTCCAGCCCTCCAAGGAGAGGCATTACAGGCAAAACCTTGTTCTTCTTTACGAGGCCCGGGTACCATCCACTTTGGCCTCAGTGGCACTTTGGATGGATCCGGTCTGTAGAAGCTGTTTTAACCCAAAAGGATCTTTCCAGCAGAGCTCCTTAGAGCACATCCTCCAACGTGACCAACGCCTTAGACACTGGCGAAAAAACTGAGGTACTCCCAGTAATGGGAGGGGTTATATAGGGAGTGAACTTCCTGTCTTGGGTTTGCCAGTGTCCATGCTGTGTAGATGCTATGCATCTATCCATTGCATTTAAGAGGTGGCGCGGAGAAAGGGGGCTTAGACCCCGCACTTGGGGTGAGCCAGTATCATCTGCCAGGGTGACCTGCTTGTGTACTTATCCAGCTGGTCAGTGGAAGTCTCTATACTGCTATAGCTACTGGTCTCTAAACCTAACCCCTGACCGAGACATTACAATATTTTTGTCCCAGTCCTCAGGGCACTGTCACCCCCAACCCAATTCCCAGATTTGATACTCCCATTTTCCAGATGGTCCTACCCAGATAACACCCATTTTCTGGGCAGTCCCGCCCTTAATTATGTGGGAACCACCCACTCGGTGCCTAGATCTCCTCATCTTTGGGTTACTCTGCATGCTCAGTAACTCAGATAAGGGTGATGCTGTGATCTCAGGTCACAGTATCATAAGGACAGAGGACAGAGGTGTGGGACTGTCCCGGAAAACCCAGGACAGTTGACATCTACGCTGTTACTTTGCCCTGAATAGACAAAATGTACATCATAATAAAAGACTAAGTACAAATTCTACCTCTTCTTTTCAATGCGGCTTACAGACGGGTCTGCAGTCCTTGCATTAACAGTCATATGCACTTTCGACTTCACATACGGTATATTATATATTGACTGCCTTGTCAAATGATGCCTTTGTAAGCCGGCTCCATCCATAAGTAAAGAATGGGGCTCAGCCTGATCTTCTTATGCCCCAGTTATTGGGTTGAAATTGTCTTTTTATGTGGGAATGAGATGTCACTCATATCAGTTATATACCGGAATGTGAACTCTTAATGAACCCGCATTTAAAATATTCCTTTTTAAAGCGTGCTGCTTCACATGTGAGCATTTGTAAAGGCTGCCAGCCAGCGTCCCAGCAGTCAGGAGAGGCATCAAAGGGAAATGGCAAGGTTTTTATGTAACAGAGGCAGGCGGATGAAACGCGTTCTGCAAATCGCAACACTCAGCAGCCCTCTCCTGGTGTTAACGGAGCAGCCGAGCAAACTTTCCCACTTCTATTTCAGCTAGGGGAGAATATTTTCTACACTTCTCCCATCTATCACCATCAAGTGTACCTGTCTACCAAGCATGGCTCAATGAATTGTCCCTTTATAAAGGCCAAGGGGACATGTTGCATATGGACGAAAGAAGATTTTACATTCAGTATGGGAAGGGGTTCCTTTGTGCAACAGTGGGTAAAGTGGAAGTGATATTAAACCCTCAATTTTTAATCACTTTCATCAGCTGATTTAGTCACTTACTGAGTAGGCAGCTTCTTGATCTTTGGTGGACACTGGTGAACACTGGTGGGCACTGGTTAGTAGCACGTGTGTTTACTGAGTGGGACCAATGTCCCTCTTACAGAAGACAACAATCGGCTTTATTCTTTTACCGGCTTCTGTTTACATGCCTTGCCTATATTCCAGTTTACCCACTTAACGCCCACGCTATAGCCGAAAGATGATTACAGCTTAGATTGCCAGGAGGGTGTCCATCAGTGGCGGCCCGTCCCTAGTGAGTGCATGGGCACCGCTCCCCCATC